>KZ107838.1:2390123-2550432 GCA_002116315.1 Epicoccum nigrum
CCCTCCCCCTCACAAAATCATCCCCAACCTCGCCCCCCCCCCCACCTCCTCGATCTCCCTCCGCAGCACATCAATCCTATACCCCCTAACCGCGCTCTCAGTCCGCCTCCTACTCTCCGGATCCCGCATCAGCGTCCTACTCGCGCTCGCACTGCCCGTCAGCAAGCCCACCTCGCCTCCCAGCATCAAGCCTCCGATGCCAAAGAGGGTGAATGTTGCTGCGTCGCCCCACCACGAGGGTGCTAGCTTGGTTGTTAGATCGGGGATCTTCTCTAGAAGAGGCCGATAGTTAGATGCGTAGGAAGGGGGGGGGTACCTGTGTGGCCGTCGGCGAAGCGGAGTTCAATGGGTTTTTCCATTGCCTAAGGAGAAGATGTCAGCTCTGTCCGAAAAGATTTCTGAGGAGGGAGAGAGGAGAAGGGAAGTACACCTCGAAGGCATTGAAGTACGCCAGCCGCATATTCCGCAGCTTGTACGCGCCGTACAGACCGAGTCCGATACCCACTGAGGACCCGAGACCGACGTGCGTGGACATTTTGCGGCCTGCTCGGCGCAGGATGTCGCGGTCTTTGGGCTGCAGACTGCCGTCATATGAGAAGCCGATCGGATCACACGAATGATGTGGCAGGGCTTACTCATGTTCGAGTTGTTCTTTTGCTAGTTTGTGGAGGTCTTTGCTCCGGTTGGATCGGAAGAGGGCTAAAGAGTCGGTAACCATGGTTGTGAGGTGGATTTTGGATGGAGAGCAGTGACCGTACGGATGGTTTGTGGTTGAGTATTTATGGTTGTTGAAGTAGGTTTTGTTTGGATGTTGTTTATCATTTGTACGGATGATTTCATACCTTGTGATTACGTGCGTGTGAGGTAGGAACGTCAAATTACCGAGGGTGCGGTGGGAGTAGACGCAGAGAACCCTCAAAATCCTTACGAGGGTTGTTAAGGGAAGATTTACTTGATGGACGGGTTATGCAGCCGAGAGAAGTACCATATTATAGGCCGATCACCTGACCTGATATCAGCTTCGCACATGCAATGATCTTGGAAGTGAAGAGTGTCAAAAGGTGAACATGAAGTGTTATCCAGGAGACTTGAGGTAAAACTCATACCCATTATGAGGTCCTTTGTATATATTTCTTGGTTGCGACCGTGTACGCCGACTTTGAGGGCTCAGACACCAATTACACCATCCTGAGATAGCACCATCAATTAGTCTTTCCCACTCAATACTGACCTCTCCAGAAACCCGCAATAAACTCCGCAACATCCTCTGGCCTTTCTCTAGGAACTCCATGCCCCACTCCTTCCACAACCTTCACATCGAACCCAAACCCCTTAATCTCCTTCTCGTCGGTCAACCCATCCTCACTCCCCAAAACCACCAACGTCCTCACCCCCGCTGCTCTCATCTTCACAAACAACTCCTCATTCCCAATCACCCCTCCGTCCCTGAAAATGCCCACAACACTAGCCTCATGCCCGTTATGGTTGTCCAGCTGCCACCGCTTGACCGCCTGCGCTTCAACACCCCCCTTTGCAACAACGTCCCGCCAGTCCTCGGGAACAACCAGCTCTCCGCCCTCCAGCGCGCTGACTACGAACTTGGCCGCTCTCCCTTCATCCTCAGCGGGGCAAGCGGTGCTCAGCAACGCCAGCTCCTCCTCCTTAAACCAGCTCTTCTTCAGCAGTCCCGCTGGCGCAACAAGCACGCACCCTTTCACGCCTTTCTTCACCCACTCTTTATACAACGGAGAAGAGAGATACCCCATCGTCACCACGGCACCGAACGAGAACCCCACTATCCCCACCCTTCCTTCTTCTTCTTCTGCAGAAGTCTTCCACCCCAAAGCGCCCAACACCCCATCCACAAGCGTGTGGAAAAGCTCCCCGCAGTGGGGCGCAAACGGCACCTCGCTCAACCCGTGGCCCCACAGATCCAGCGTCGCAAACTCCGTGCCAGGGTAGCGTGCGCGCAGCGCGGTGATGAGAGGGAAGAGGCCCAGCGCGGGAGTCTGGACGCCGTGGAGGAGAAGGATGCGCTTGGGCACAGAGTCATTGGCAGTGCTGGCGTTGGACGTGGTGCTGGATGCGGGGTTGACGGTGCCTGGAGAACTGGAGGAGCTGGCTGTGAGCGGGAAATGGTAGTACGCTGCGCGTCCTTGATCCAATTGAAGGTACTGGGCAGCTGGGAGGAGGGCGCCGAAGGTTGATGTGAAGGCTGCTTCGTTAGGGGCGGGGATGGGCGGGCGAGGCGCGTAGGATTTGCTTGGACGGGGCAGCACGAGAAGGTCTGCCATGATTGTGGGTGTAGTGGTGGTGGGGATGGTTGCGTGGTGAGTGAGATGTTAACGGGTGGATTACAGGTTGAGGCTGATGCGGCTGTTATGGATATGTATGAGTTTAGCGTCAGCCGATTGATAAGCGATTAGGCGTCTCGCGCGACTATGCTCTGAAAGGCAGTGGAGTGGTGGAGCGTCATTGTATGGTCGTCTGGGCCAGCTGGATCTGGAAGGTGGGTACATGAGGATTGTAAGTTGGCGGATCAATGGGTGTTGGAACACAGTGCGTATATATGGTAGCTATTTATTACAGCTGAGTAGCTAATACGCATACGTCCATGATTACAAGGCAAGGCTTGAATGAATCATCCTGCAGCTAGTCCTTCACGAGCATTATCAAACACATACAGCACCTTACCAGCTCTGACCTGACACTCTTACACTTTAAGGGATGCAATTAGGAGCGTCCTATATGCACTGTAGCCATATCAACGACAGTCCTATTTCCCTGGCACCCGCCAATTGTAGTTGAAGTACTTCTAGCTATCGCCAATCTTGCAGGGTGCTCGGCGTCCGGTCAGCCGTGGCAAGGTGCTATATGATGTGCTCAGGAGCCCTCACTAGTCTGCTCCTGCACGACTGGCTCAGTGGGCACGCGCTGCAGGCCCGTGTGAGCCTCCTCGCCGTGCAAGCTGCTGCGCCTCCTACGACTAACGACCCCAGGGAAAATTCGAGGCTCCCCGTCCATATTCACGCTACTCGATGTACGCGTCAGGCCCAGATCTTGCTCTGCCTGCTGATCGGCGGGTGGCTGGGGAGCAGACAAGACGCTGGGGCTGATCGTCATACTGGAAGTACGACGTGGGCGCGGGGCGATGGCAATTGCGGGCGACGCGGGTTGTTCGGACATGCTCGCAATGTCTGTGGTAGATATCGATGGGTTCAGACGGGCCTGCTGAGCCGGAAACGACGATGGAGGTAGCCTCGGGAAGGCCTTGTCGTGCTCATGTGGGTCGGTAGCGGATGCTTGTTGGTTTGTCGAGTGCGCCGGAGAGCCTGGGTGCGTGGCATTGTGGGTCTTTGGGGTCTGGGGCGCCTGCTGTGCCGGCTGAAGGTTCGACGCGGTGAGATCGTAGGCCTCAGCGTTAGCAGCTCGCGTATAACGATCGATCATAGCGAGCTCCTGCATCAATGTCTCGTGCCTGAAGGCCTCACGGACACTGGGCACGTTGGACCTTGCCATGTCGTTACCTGCTACACCAGGCAAGTGATAATTGCCTCCTAGCCACTTCTGCTTGACGATGTGCTCAAATCCGCTCTGCTCAACCGAGTGTTTTGCGAGCTCGCACATATCCACAGCGCTCAGCTTGTAGATCTGCGCTGCCACAGAGTACTCCTCAATGAGTGGCTCTTTCGTGAACGCAAATTGCAGCGGGTCGTCGGTGGAAAGAGAAACGTTCAGGCCACGTCGGAAGTAGCTAAGGAAAGGATTGCGCTCGTACGCGAGGAAGAGAGCGTTGTTGCTAAGTGGCGACATAGCTACACCAATTTGCTCGAGGTAGAAAATGTATTGCAGCAAAGGCACCTTACGGAGGAGCAAACCGTGGCTAATGCTGTGACAGCAGAGAACAGCAGCAGCCAAATGGTCGGTGTCACCCGCTTCTCCACAATGGGGGCGGAGCAGGAATGTGTTGAACCCACGCTGCTTCCGCCAAACGTTGAGCGACGCAATGTTGGAGAACAGGTAGTACATCCAGTAGCTGTAGGGCGGGTTCTGCTTGGTAGTCCATTCTTTGGGGGTCGGGAATTTCCGATATACCCGTCGTTCCACCTTGCTTTCATCGTCGACACTGTCAAAACCAATAACTCTCTGCAGAAAGATGTGGAGTTTGGGGTGGCTGTTGGGATCCTTGGTGACTTCAAACAGTGGCTGGAAGACGTTACGCACCACCTCCTCAAAGTCATGCATCAAACCAGTAGCCTTATACACATCAAAGAGACGAGGCACCTGGATTAGCCATCTCACGTTAGGCGAGAAAAGCTTGTTGTCGACAACCCATGCTGCAAGCTTGTCCCACTCCTCTAGATCACGTCCGTAAATCGAGATACGCCACTCAACGAACTGGTACTTGCTAGACTCGAGATCTGAAATGACTTCTTTTGTGATCTCGGCAAGATATCTGCCCTTGATGAAGTTGTCTGTCTTCAAGAAGATGGTTCGTAGACGCGACTCTCCGATAGGGTTATATTTCAGGTTGAACTTGTCGAATCGGTGGAAGGAATCGGTGTGTGCGTGCATATCCAATGTATCGATACTGAGATCGTACGCGGTGAGGTTGATGGACTCGAAGACTTCTCTCAGAGTGAGGTGCTTACCGTCACGGAAGAGGACGACTTCGTCTGGCGACTTCTTCATCTTTGACTTGATGAAGCGCAGCAAATGCTTCTGGTTCATGCAGGCCGAGTGGTGAACGTGAGTGTCGACCTTTCGTACGTTGTAGAAATCCCTATGGGGCACCTTCTTACTGTCTGCAATCTCCTGGTACTCGTTGAGAAGGTAGTACAGGTTGAACTTGCCTTCCAGGTACTGGAGTCTCCGGAATGCAAAGCTCTTGCTGGGTCCATCTGAGGAGATTTCCAGGATAGCATCCAAGTCAATGTAGAATTCGCGCAGCGTAGGAATAGCAACAATAGGTGTGTCGAGCTCGGCGGATTTTGCGTTTTCATACACCTGGAATACACCACCACTGTCCATGCGGAAGGTCATCTCAGAAGCTCCTGGAAGGGGCAAAAGATCCTCCATAAAGAAGTCCTCTCCAATGTTGGTTCCCATCTTGCGAGGTGGCTTCGGGGGTGCTTCATCGGGTTCCAGGACAGTGCTGTTTTGCATGCTGCTGGATGCATTGCGTCGCTCCTTAGACGAGTCGTTCCAGACAGGCTCTGGGTGAGGTGGGTAGATCTTCCAGCCAGGGTCGTCTCGCGGGTTGTCAAAGTCGTGCTGCAGCGACAGTCGAATGTACTTGTGGCGTAGGTCGAGCACCTTCTGCACGTTGGTGTAGATGGCACTTAGCTCAGCAGTCACACTCGAGTCGGACATGGCGAAGCCTCCTGCGCCCGAACCGACTCCTATGCCTGCACCTGCACCATGTATGCCTTCATCTGCGAGCAGAGGCTTCTCTTCGTGGGGTAGGCCGGGGTGCTTCGCATGAGCTCGTGCGTCTTGGTCGGCTTGAAGGAAGACGTCGCCGGCCTGACTACCGGTTGGGTCCTGTGACTGCTGGTACTGCGACTGTTGGTACTGCGACTGCTGCTGCCCGAGAGAATGGTGGCCATGACCTTGGTTGGCGAGACTGACGTTACTCTTGCGCGAGCGGATGCTCATGCCATCGGCGGTGGTGAAGTTGGCGTGGTGCGTCTTCGCGCGCAGGGCGGGGCTGTAGCCGTCGCCGGCCTGCGAGCCACCGTGCTGGGTCTCCCATTGGTGACGTTGGTAGAACTGCTTTGCTTCGATGTGGCTCATTTGCTTCTCGGCCGTGTAGTCGTAGAAGGCGTTCTTGCGCTGCTTGTCACGCGGCAGCATTCCATCGTCGCCGAGCTCGATGCTCGTGCCATCTGCGGTACCACTTGCACCAGTCGACCCTTGCGCCAGGTCGCCGCCGTCAGCGTCAGGATCCGATGTCTCTGGGCTGTATTCTCCCTCCTCGTCCGAAGACATGGCGTGGTCATGGCCTAGAGTGGGGCCCAGATTAGGAGAGCCGTCTGCATCTGCAGCAAACGATCCTGGGGAGTCAGTCAGCAGTGAATTGAGGCGTCCCCATCTGGCCGTCACGTACTACCTCGCATCGTACCGCTGCACATTTTGTGTGTAAGTCACGGCTTTGGCTTCTGCGGGGGCCTTTGCCTCAGCGAAAAAGATGGGAACGACTGTTATCGGGCCCCTCCGAAAGCGCGTTGCACCGCCGCGTACAAGCGCGTACGAAGCTGAGCGGGGTGGCCATTGAGCTGCTTGGGGTGGCTTGTCACGCACAAGGAACTTGGAAGTTGCAGGCATGGTCAATCAGGACATTGCAGGCGCTCCCTTCACACAGTAGAAAGTATGGTGGGATGCTGCTCGACATGACATGACATGCTATGCTAACTTAGGCGCCTTCTCTCCGCTTCAGATCCTCCTCGGCATGCGTGGTGGAAGCTATCCCGAGCTACAGCCGCTGTGTCTACTTCAAGTGCCCACACATGGCAGTCTTTGAACTATGGCTTCTTGTGACATAGTGAAGCGCACCTGCATTGCATCGACTGTGGGGGTTTGGCAAGTGCAGCTGTGTGGCGACTTGCCGTGAGCGGCTTCTGTGTTGAGTGTTGCAGTCAGCGTGACAGCGACGGTGACACAGTGGACTGCATCATGCATTGAACATTGGCAGCGCTGCAACTCTCCAATGGCTCTTCAAGGTTGCGATAATCCAGCAGCTCAACTTGATGGGCAAATTGAAGCTGCTGAGAGCACGCATGTGGAAGACATCTGGAGTGCAACGCGTGCGCGCAAAGTCCTATGTAGGATCAGTGGTTGCAGATAGATGCGCGGCGACACGTGCGCTTGCGCTAGTAGCAACTCTTCCGTAAGTTGTATCTCAAAAAATTGGCCGTCGTCGTTTCGCCGCAAGACACCCAAAAGTACTCTTCCCATCACCCATCAAGAAAACACGTTGTCATCATGTGAGTCTCCAACTGATCACCTTGTATATCCATGCAATTACTCATCGCGCCCAGGTTTCTTCTCCGCCGCTCCGCCGTCCGCGCCTTCAGCGCGACACCTTCTAAGGCTTTCCTTGCCACGCCCCGGTCCATCTCGACATTCACACCTGCGTTCCGCACACAACAGAAGTGGACGGTGTCTGCTTTCCAGCGGAGATTTGCCAGCGACGATGTTGTGACCAAGGAAGAGACAGCTGCGCCCGAGGACTTCGCCCAGACTGTTGCTGAGCCCATCACCGAGGATGGCCTCACACCAGTGCAGCAGGACGCACAGGCTGAGCCTACCAACGCTGAGGAGACTGTCACCCCTGATGTTCTCGAGCAGGCTGGCGCAAGAGTCAACAAGGACAAACCCAAGTTCGAGCGCCGCGAGCGAGCTGATGTGGCGCCGAGCAACACCGTCTATGTCGGCAATCTGTACTATGAAGTCACCGCCGACCAGATCAAGCGCGTTTTCGGACGATTTGGTGAGGTCGCGAACGTTAGGATCGTCTTCGACAACAGGGGATTGAGCCGAGGGTGAGCCTTCTCTATAACTAACGACGCGGTAGATGAGAAACTGACATCGTACAGATTCGGATACGTCGAGTACAAGACCATCGAGGACGCCAAGACGGCCATCGAGAACCTCGACATGCAGGTCTTCGAGGGCCGCAACCTCGTCTGCCAGTTCCACCAGCCCAAGGTGCAGACCAACAACAGGGAATACGTACCCAATCCCCCTTCCAAGACCATCTTCATCGGCAACATGTCGTTCGAGATGTCCGACAAGGACTTGAACGACCTTTTCCGCGACGTTCGCAACGTCGTTGACGTCCGTGTTGCCATCGACCGCAGGACCGGCCAGCCCCGAGGCTTCGCCCACGCTGACTTTGTTGACGTCCAGAGTGCCACCAAGGCGAGGGAGGCCCTTAACGGAAAGGTCATCTACGGAAGGCCACTCCGCATCGACTTCAGCAAGTCCAGCAGCTCCCGCCCTGCCAGGGAGAGGAACGATTCCGCTCAGGAGTAAGAGAAGAGGGTTTGTGGATTGCTGCATGGCATGATGAATTCAAAAGTGGGCCCGACAAAGGTATTGAGACAATTTGAGGTATCCTTTCATAAACACCCCGATTTGTGTTTATATCCGGGCGTGCATGTACCATAGTAGAGGAGTGTTGGGCGTTTTTTTCCACCTATGTTCTGTACAAGACACAAGGCAGGATAGGGTGTTGTATACTACAGTAATTAGCCTTCAAGCTACGATGAGATCTACTCTGACCATGTCGTGTCTGATTTGGTTATCTGTATCGAGTCAGAGTCTGGAAAGTGACACAATCATGTTCATGTGTATGTGTATGTGATACACGGACCAGGCGGCGTTTGGTTGCCCCAAGGGGAAGCCGAGCGCGACCTCGGCCTCGACGCAGCCCCACTGCGCTACCCCAACCACGAGTTGCTGATGAATACGCCGGAGCATGTTGCCTCTGCCTTTGCCTCTGCCTCCCCGCAATTCCACCCGCTTGTACCATAGACTGTACTTTTGTCGCATTTGACACGGCGTCCCAGCATCACACTGCATATTCGCGCACTTCCTCCACCTCTACCTCCACATCCACGTCCAATATGTCGTTCCTCGGCGGCGCAGAGTGCTCGACGGGCGCCAACCCCCTCAGCCAGTTCACCAAGCACGTCCAGGATGACAAGTCGCTGCAGAGAGACCGCCTGGTCGGGCGAGGGCCCGGCGGCATGCAGGAAGGCATGCGCAGCCAGCAGATGGGGCCCCAGGACGGCGTAGGTGCCAGAGGCGGGAGCATCTCGAGGAAGCGCAGCTGCTAATGGTGGCGCAGATGATGAACGAGTTCATGCAGCAGAACGCACAGCTGCCCCAGGGCCCCGGTCCCGCCTCGCCGTTCGCCATGGAGCAGATGCGGAGAGAATTGGAGCGCGCACAACACAGCGGTTCGCCGGCGTGGGCAGCAGAGTTCGACCCGGGCATGCAGGCCCCGCAGATGGGTCCCTCGATGCAGGAGCAGCGGCCCGCGGGGTTCAGCCCAGCCGAATTCGCCAAGTTCCAGCATATGAACCAGAGCGAGCGCACAGCAAGCCCCGCGGCCTCGGCCCAGGCCCAGATGGGGTACCAGCGGCCCATGCAGAACTTCGGCATGGGCATGGGCATGGGCATGGGCATGGGCGGCATGGGCATGATGCCATCGTACGCCCCGCAGAACGTCCAGCAGCCCATGCAGGCCTCGGCCAAGGGCAAGGAGCGCATGGTCGAGCTCGACGACCAGGACTGGGAGGCGCAGTTCAAGCAGCTGGAGGAGACGGACCAGAGCCTCGACGCGCTGGACGCAGAGGCCAACAAGAACATCGAAGCGGAGCTGAACGAAATGGACAGGTCAGTACTAGACGAGAACGGCCTCGAGGACTTCGACTTCGAGTCCGTCTGGCAGGGCATCCAAGCTGAGACAGAACGCGCTAGACACCTCGCCGACGAAGCAACTTTTGGCGACGGCATGCACATGGGCGATCTCGACCAGTGGGAGGGCTTCGACGGGCTCAACACGCACTCGGCCCGCGACCCTTCCATGGGCGACTACCTCTTCGAGCAGGAGAACTTCTTCAAGAACGTCTCCAACCCCTTCGAGGAGGGCGTCAAGATCATGGAGGAGGGCGGCAATCTCTCCCTCGCAGCCCTGGCCTTCGAGTCCGCCGTTCAGAAGGACCCCAACCACATCGCCGCCTGGGTCAAGCTGGGCGAATCGCAAGCACAAAACGAGAAGGAGACACCCGCCATTCGCGCCCTGGAACACGCCCTGAAGCAGGACCCCAACAACCTCGAGGCGCTGATGGGCCTGGCAGTAAGCTACACAAACGAAGGCTACGAAAGCACCGCCTACCGCACCCTCGAGCGCTGGCTCGCCACAAAATACCCCAGCCTAGTCAAGGAGCCGCTCTCTTCTGACGCAGAGATGGGTTTCACAGACCGCCACCTGCTGCACGAGAAGGTCACAAACCTGTACATCCAAGCCGCCCAGCTGTCCCCCTCGGGCGAGCAGATGGACCCAGACGTGCAGGTTGGTCTGGGCGTGCTCTTCTACGGTGTGGAGGAGTACGACAAGGCAGTCGACTGCTTCGGCGCAGCGCTAGCCTCGACCGAGTCCGGCGTCAGCAACTCATCCTCACAAGTACACCTGCTTTGGAACCGTCTCGGCGCCACGCTCGCCAACTCGGGCCGCAGCGAAGAGGCCATCGACGCGTACTCGCGCGCCCTCGCCCTGCGACCCAACTTCGTCCGCGCCCGCTACAACCTCGGCGTCAGCTGCATCAATATCGGCTGCTTCACAGAGGCCGCGCAGCACCTCCTTGGCGCGCTGGCGATGCACAAGGTCGTCGAGGCTGAGGCCAAGGATAAGGCGCGCGAGGTCGTCGGTGACGGCGTGAGCGAGAGCCAGCTCGATCACATGATTCATCAGAACCAGAGCACCAATCTGTACGACACGCTGAGGCGCGTGTTCGGGCAGATGGGGCGTCGTGACCTCGCCGACATCGTGGGGCCCGGGATGAACGTCGAGTCTTTTCGCGGCGAGTTTGAGTTCTGAAGAGGGCGTGGTTGGTGGGGAGACGGCGGGATGGGGTGAAGCCGTTGAAGGCGTGGCAGGAGACGCGGTTGCAGATGGTGTCGTAGCCGCTGTATCTGTCCAAGACACGCTCACCGTCTCACTCCCTCTCGCCATCTCCCCCTCTCCCCCGTTGCAGCAGCTCCCCAGCACCAGCACTGGCATCACCGCCATCCTGCCCACACACACCCCAACACCGCCTTCCACCGTGGAAAACGCAGACGCCCCCTCCTCCCCGCTCGAAGCCCGCCTGCGCGCCGCAGAAGCCCTGGGCTATCCTTTCCACCGCGACCCTCTACCCGCTCCCCAACACCACCCCTCCGCCTCCGAGGCAGCATCTCAGCCGCAGAGGTACGACGACTGGCTGCTACAAAAGAGGGTGCGGGTGCGCAAGTCGTGGGCGGAGGAGGACGTGGGCGACAGTTGCTGTTTTGGCACGCGGACTGTTGAGGGGGGGAGGGGTTGGATTGACTAGGTGGGGGTTTGAGCGGCGGTTGGGGTAAGAGAGAAAGAATGCAGTGATGAGACGATCAACCGCTCTTCTAGTGTGCATGTGCTGTGGGCGTGATGTGTGATGGATGTAGGCCAGAGAAGTGGTCCACGGGTCAGGGGCACTGCTATCCATTGTGAATTGAGGCTCTTTGGATCACGAAAGCTTTGCAATACACGTCTCCCCACGCACTCCTGATTCTGTGATATATATGTCTATTTGAAAGGCACGGTAGGCGCCTTCTCCGACCCGTTGCTGCGCAGCGGGTACAAAATCGCGCCCTTCGTCTTCGCGCAGTTGGTCAGATAAGTCGGGCTGGCATCCACGGCCACCGTCTTGCCCTCCTGCGGCCTCCCATACACATGCTCATAATACCACACCTCGCTCAGCACCGTGTACCCGTTATCACTGGACCCCTTACCCGCGGCGGTGGCATTGAAGCGCGGCCCGGAGCACCCGATGAAGGGGACGCCGCCGTGCTTTTTGGCCAGCGTGTCCTTGAAGTCCGTGTATGAGTAGGTGGTGCTGTTGGAGGGGATGATGTGCTTTGCCTTGAGCCACTTGTGTGTCGGGAAGCGCTGGTAGTATTTGATCGCGGTTTCGAAGAAGTCGACGACCTCCTCGTGCTCGCGGTAGAGCGGGCCGTAGCAGGGGACGTTGAAGGTGCTGTAGCAGGTGGCGTGCTTGCTGAACTCGTGGCCCCAGAAACCTGGGTTGTCCTGGTTCTGCGGATTTTTAGTGTTGCGAAGAGGCAGGAGAAGCTTGGGGTCAATGCTAACCTGAGCGATCCAGTAATTGTTCATGTATTCTAAGAGATCATAACGACCGAATGGTTCCAGGAAGGTGCCAATGTTGGGACCCGTGTAGGCGGGCACGGCGGTTCCGTTCTTGAGGCCGTTGGTGGTGTTGGGGGAGGGAATAGGGTCGTATTGTCGAGTCAGATCACAGTACTGGGTGTACGAGCCATTACAGAAATCGGGCCAACTGGAGAAGTGTTAGTGCTTCTGATCTTGTAAATAGGAGTTGCAGGCAGCGTACAGGCCATGGAGGGACCAAGTATCCTTGGGAAGGACCTGTCCCTGAGACTCAAGACCGGTGTAAGTACTCCAAAACTGGGTGCTAAGCACCAGACCGCCAAAGGTCTCGACACAGCAAGAGTCGACATCCGTAGCATTCTGAGACGGGCACGATAGCAGAGGCTTCTGGAGCTGGCAAGTGTGGTTGAGCTTGCTCTGGCCCGGATAGAGCTGGGCATTGGCCGCGCCGGCAATCAGAGCTGCTGCTGTGAAAGTACCGCGCATCTTGAATTTCAATTGACCGAGGAATCAATTGCTGAAGAACCGTAGAAAAACCTACCCACAAACTTGGGTTCCGGGAGCACTTATAGTCGCCCACAGTTTACGTCGAGCCGGAAGCTCCTTGCCATATACGGCAGGTGATTGCAGAAAGACATCGTCGCTGTTCGCCGCCCGGAGTACCTGCAGGAGAGCTTGAGTCGAGGTTTGATCTCACGTGCGACGTTGATTGGCTGAGGGCAAGATAAGACTATACCAGCCGCGCCCTAATGCTTGTACAGATCAGTTGCCGTCTCCGGGGACGCGTGCTTCTGGAAGATGGATGGACTTTGCAAGTTAGCCACAGCTCGAACCAATCCTATCTTGCGGGTTGATGCCTGTTTTGAGGTTTGTTTGTGGAGAAGACGTGAACGTGGGAAAAGTGGTAGGCGAGCAGTGGAAGTCATGGTCTTGTACATGACGCAGAAGGAGCGAGCCACAACGAACGCCAAGTGTACTGTTTGGAGGAAGCATCTTTGCATCTACCTTCTATTGGCACGTCGATGCCAGCTGTGTGGTGTCTGGACGAACGTGTCAGCTTCGCTTCTCCAGCTTTGTGCAACCTTGACCTCAACGGTCCGCCGGCCAGTCTCAACGGCCGTAGCGCCTTCGCCCCAGCCCGCTATCTCCGACCTCACCTATCCATAACATCACCGCTGCCAACGTCGCCATGCCTGCTCGAACCGTGTTCGCTGAAGCCCGTCATTTTTTAGGCGTTGGACCCGAGGCGGAGTCACCATGCCGCCTAAGTCAGTCGTGAGCGCGCTGCAGCCGTTGCAGCCTGAGAAGTTCACCACAGCCCACCACATCGGGAATCCACCAACTGGATTTAAGAACCCATGGCCGTCATACAGCAGCTCCGGCTTGGTCGGCGCTTTCCGCACACGACTCAATACACCAAAGAACTTCGTGCCTGTTCCCGTGGATCGCGTTGGTCTTGTTAAAGTTCAGAAGCCAGACTTTGGCGCACAGCGGGAAGGATTGAAGGCTACTTGGATCGGCCATGCCAGCTTCTTGGTCGAGACAAGTACGCAGAAAGGGGCTGAAAGAGGGGCACGAATATTGATCGACCCTGTCTGGAGCAATAGGATGGGACCGTATGGTAGGCTGGAACGACAGGCTTAGACACAGAACCACCATTGACCTAGGTGTAGGATTGGTCGGCCCCGTTCGTTTCACGCCCCCGCCATGTTCGATCGATGATCTCCCTGATGTCGATGCTGTCGTGATTAGCCATGATCACTACGATCACCTCGACTCAGATACACTGAAGAAGCTCAATGCGAAGCAAAACGGCGAATTACGGTTCATCTGTGGTTTGGGTGTCAAGGCAGTGCTGACTGGCCTTGGGGTTGGTATCAAAGCAGATCAAGTGACAGAGCTGGACTGGTGGAACGGCATCAAAGTACAGACAGAAACGGCAGGTTCGGTCGATCTTGTCTGCACACCTGCACAACACCGCTCCGGTCGCACGCCCTGGAACTTTGATGGTACACTGTGGTGCTCATGGATCGTAAAAGAGTCACAGGAGCATGGGAAGAAGCTTTTTTTCGCCGGCGACACAGGGTACTGCCATGTCACGTCCGACGAGCAATTCTCTCACCACGACGCGCCACACCCACCGTGTCCGGCGTTCAAAGAGGTGGGCGGCCTTTACGGCCCGTTCGATCTTGCGCTTTTGCCTATCGGCTGCTTCAAGCCGCGATCCGTGCTATCAGGCCAGCATTCGAGCCCAGAGGATTCACTGTCGATACACAAGGACGTGAGGAGTAAGAAGAGCATCGGAATGCATTACGGAACGTTGAGAGGCGCGTATTCAGCAGCGTATGAGCCTGTTCTGGAACCGCCTGAGCGGTGGCGGAAGGGCGCTGAAGCTGAAGGCTATACGTGGGGTGAGGAAGTGGGATTGTGTGATATTGGGGAGACTGTTGTAGTGTAGTGGTAGTTCGCTATATGAATGTTATAACAACAAGGTGTAAAGCACGACTGAACAGAAGGAAAGGGAAAATGCAGTGAATAGCTGGTGTGTTGCTGTAACAAAGATACTATATCTCTTGATATCGACATTATTGAATGCAGGCTTACAATTGGTCAGAAAATATACGAAGAAATTGGTGTTGCATTTGCCCACGCATTGCGAAGTTCACTTGCGTTAACAACTACTAGCTCCTTGGTACGAAGTTTACCTTCAGTGCAAGGGCTGGCGCGAGTCATGAAGGAAAGGGTGATGCATTATCGATAACTTAGCGTGGCGCTAGCATCTGTGAGCTCGAAACAATTCTCGAGATGTCCAAGGTGTTAAATACTGTCGCCCTGTACACCTGTTCATACCTGTTGCATGTCTGCCGATATGTCGAAACGAAAGCGCGAAAGTAACGAAAACGATTCCGTAAATGTCGGGCTCGGCGCGACGCTGGCGCATTTGAGAGGAGAGACACAACCCAATGCGACGTCAACTGCTGTCGAGGACGACGAAGGCTGGACCGTAGCCGGCGGGTCCAAGAGGAGGAGAAAGGAGCGAACAAACTCCAGTTCTTCCCGCGGAAATCGTCGAGGCTCAGATGCTGGTGCACAGGATGCCCACTCTAGCCATGCTCGTGCTGTCGCCAATCCTTTCGTCTCGGACGGCGAAAAGCTAGGAGATAAAATATCGACCCTAGAGAATCCTGTCTCCTCATCTAAAGACACTTCCGAGGGAGCGCCCGAAAAAACGACTTTGACCAGGGAAGAGCGCCGCAAAGAGCGCAAGCTCGAGAGAAACTACCCGTCCATTGAACACTCTCATCATGCTCGGCTGCAGTCGCACGTGAAGATCACAGATCTGCAAGCTCTTGTGTTGTATTTACTCGCAGACGGAAACGCGCCTCAGTGGGTCTCCGTACGTAATCGTACAGGCATTCGACAGGTTGTCATGCTCATGGTGCCTGGCCTGGAGCTGGGCATGTTCAATGGCAAGGTCCCTTTAGACGCGGCCACATCAATGGATGTCGATACAGCTGCCGACCAGGTCCCCGCTGACGCCACCTCCGTTCCTCAGGAAGTCACGCCTTCAGAGAAGATTACGTCAAACTACTTGCGCATTGCAGACAACGAATTCTATCCTGCGAGATTGAAGTCTGACAAATTGCCTGCCGCACTCAAGCCATTGTCCGACATATTCGATCATGTTTGGCCCATCAAAGCTCAAGGCGAACATCGCGGTAATCAATTTATCCGGGTGCATTCACCGATTCACACCATGCTAACGTCACAAATACCGAGATCCAAAGAAGAGAAACAGATGAAGAAGAACGGTGGTCATAAAGGGCCTATGCCACAGAACTCGAAGCACTGGGACAATAAGCGTACGCCGATTACGGAATACATCGCTACCCTCGCAGAACAAGAAGAGAATGAATACGTCCTGCATCCTGCTTGGTTCTTGACACCAGATTCAAAGGCAGCCGCACTCAAGCAAAGGCAGGAACTTGGTCAATCTGTGGAAGATGGCTGGGTCGACACCAACGTCGCAAGCCTAGAAGACGGCAAAGTGCCCGAAAGCGAGATCGAGCAAGGCAGTGTAACTGCTGGACGCCATATCATCTCAATTGATTGCGAAATGTGCAAAGCTGAGAACGACCAGCTAGTACTGACCCGAATCAGTCTTCTCAACTGGGATGGCAGTGTTGCTATGGACAAATTGGTCAAGCCCGATGTGCCTATCAAAGACTACCTGACACAGTGGTCAGGTATTACACCAGCCATGCTCGAAAATGTCACAACAACATTGGCAGATATACAGAAGGAGTTGCTGGAACTGATCACCTCACGCACGATCCTTGTGGGACATTCTTTGAACTCAGATCTTAACGCTATGAAGCTCACGCATCCTTTCCTCATCGATACAGGTATTCTTTTTCCCCATCCCCGTGGACCGCCATACAAACAATCGTTGAAGTGGCTTGCCCAGAAGTATCTTCATCGAGAAGTCCAGAAAGGCTCCAGTGGCCACGACAGTGTGGAGGACTCAAAAACATGTCTCGACTTGGTCAAGCAGAAGTGTGAGAGGGGCCCAAAGTGGGGATCTGGCGACACAAACGCAGAGTCTATCTTCAAACGACTTGGACGCACGACGCGACCGAAGGCAGATGGCACACGCACTGGAGCCGTAATCGATTGGGGCGAGCCACAACGCGGCCATGGTGGTCAGGCACAGCTATCCAAGGGCTGCAAGTCGGACGATGAAATTGTTGAAGCCATTGATACCGCAATGAAGGGAGCGATGGAGGCTAAAGATGGCGCCACTGATAAAGTCGACTTCGTCTGGGCACGGCTACGTGAACTGGAGATTGCTCGTGGCTGGTGGGACGATGCAAAGACCCCAGATGTTGAACTTATTCGACAAAATGCCCTGCGAAGATTGGGACTCCTGAAGATTGATGAAGACGAAGTCGAAGTCAAAGGCACTGACCTTGGTAAAGCCGTCTCCAGAACCATCAACCACATCACGCAAATCTACGATTCATTGCCACGCTGCACAGCGCTTGTCGTGTACAGTGGTACAGGCGACCCACGAGAGATTCGCCGCTTGCAAACGATGCAACAGCAGTATCGCCGCGAATACGCTACAAAGAATTGGGATAATCTCAGCGTCAAGTGGACGGACACCGAGGTACAGGCCCTTTCGCAGGCTTGTCAAGATGCTCGCAATGGCGTTGGGTTCATTGTCGTGAAATAACATGCATCTATTTGTGTCTCATGTGTGCTACACGTGCAGTAGCACGAGGGTTTCAAGCTGAGCCTATATGCTAAGCAGGCGCTTGCAATACAGCATCATCCATATCTTATCGCGACACTACTGGGTGGCGCCTGTCAACGCCAACTACGGCGTGCATAGCTAAACGGTCATAGTTTTCCACACGTACAAGACAAAAGCGTGGGTCTGAAGGACAAACTCATATCGACATTCAACCGTGTCCAGTCAGTCCTCTAATTGACGGTCTACACCGACTCAACCGCGTCCAATGCACATAGTTTCTCTAATCGAGCTAATTGCGGTCGTAATATCTATCATCACATGCATTACGTATCGGGCGTCATGCCTGCGTTCGCATTTATATATTGTCCCTTGCATGTAAGCAGACATCTTCGGTGATTATTGCCCGTTATGGCGTGTGCTGCAAAAGTAAAGATGTGTGTAACCCTGAGACACGGAGAGCAATCCTACCTTCGACCCACAGCTGCAACTTTCCCAAACCTAATGATGCATGATTCGCATCTTATAGTCGGATGTATGATGGCTGGTGGTGCTTGTCCTGTCGATGATACGCAAATCGAAAGATAGCAGGCACCCTGGTGATGATTAGGAATGATGATAGGCAACCGCATTCGCGGACAAATGAATATTAACCAGGTTCTGGAACGCATAAGCCGGTAAAGCCAGATTAGTGCGCTCTTTTTCGTGCTCGAGTGCGTTTATCCAGTTAGCGTGTCTGGTAAGAGACGCTAAGTCATTAACTTCTGCTAATCTTAACACCCTTTTCCTCTCTGAGCTTCTATCGGCTGTTTTCTGTCACAAGCCCTTTTCGTTTGTTCGGATCCCAACAATCCCTCGATCTCGTATAGCGATTGCTAATTTATTCTCACCTCATCCTCCGCCCCGGGCTTTTGAGACGCTGCATATTCCTGCTGCTGACGGACGCTTTACCACGTAATATTACGCAGCTATTATCTATCCAGCTACTTATTCCGCAAACGGCTATCGCGGCGTTCTTGAAGCGTAAACGAGTGAAGAGATAATCGACTACTTTGACCTGCGTCATCTTTCATCAATCTTTAGATTGTCGGCCCGTTTCCATGGGCTGTAGCACAAACCTTCCAACCCATCTTGAGATCGAAAACATTTATACAAAAAGCACAGCTCATGGCAGGCACAAGACAACAGTCTAGGGCTCGTGACACGAGCAACTCGCATCAGCGCCAGCGTTCGGTGTCTCAAGTAGCGTCAATCGTGCCTGAGACCGCAACTGTTACCAAGGCCAAGGTTGTTGAGATTACTGAACGCGCTGACGAAACACATTCTCAGCTTGAAGGCTCTCCTCAACATGAAGCGCCAAACGGCCGCTCCGTCACAGCATTCTGCAAGAAGTGCGGCTGCAATGTTGGAGAATTTTACAACTCATGGCACAGGATAACGAGCAGCTACTATACCCCGGCCTTGCTCGGGTCTTACAGGAGTCTGCTACGCATATCGGGTCAGAGAACAGAAGCGTCAGACTTAACGGATCTGGCAGGATGGTAAGTGCATTTGACTCCCTCGCATATTGGGCCCTATTACGCATTGTCGTTTTCGCACAGCTGCCTTTCCTAGTCAAGAACCCGGTATTGCCCTAGCATTAATGAGCCTATCCTAGCACCAATTAAACGGGTCTGGTACAATGTATTAAAATTCTTTTGGCGCTCCGCACTAGTCATGCCAGATTATCTCCACTCTACACATTATTATTAAACCCTGGACCCGCACTTTCTTCACGTAGGTTCGTTACCACGCTGACACGCAGCAGTACTATAGACTTGGACTGCTGTCCGACCTGCGGCGGTTATCTTGGTTTTCAAGTTGTTGGCGGACCTGCAAGCGGAAAGAGATTTCAGTGAGTTGATGCGCGCCCTTCTTTCTTTCTTCGCATTTGCATAATCCTGGTTCGTTCTCCTACTGCGCCTTATCAGCTCCGAGTAGCCGCTCGGTAGAATGCACTGTCAAGCAACATGTGGAGGTTCACAACGATGTTCAGCGGGTCGATGAGTTTGCCTGTAAGACATTGAAAACCTCTAATCCCGCAATGGCTGCTTGGGGCTGGTAAGACACAGTAAGTAATTGAGACATGGAACACAATACAAGTTCCGCATCGACAACTCAAATTCTCACTTTCAATCCGCGTTACTTCCACAACCCGGCCTTGACTGACGTAATCGTTCAAGAGGCCGAGAGTTCTTCAAGCTTCAGCATATCGAATTGCGATGCGAGACAGCTCAGGGTACGAAGATCCCTATAGAGCCACAAGAAACCGTGGCACCAGATCTGGTCGCCCCTGACTCGACAAGCTCGTCCCCATTGCGACCTGACACAATAGCAAGCAAAATGGAGATCGATACGCCTCTTTCTTCTTCGCACCCGATATGGGGCCAGCCCGCACAGCGTGAGCCACAACAACCACAACATTCACAGGCGAGAGACCCTATACGCCAATCGATACAATCAAATACATCTCAACCACCAGTAGCGACACCGCGGTCCCCAGTTGATCGACACGATGCGACTCCATACAAAGGTCCGGCTACGATCCCATCGCAGATGTCTCCACAAGCTGGGCAACCACAGTCTGAGTACACTGTTGGAAGCTCAATTCGAAATGATCAGTCTTACTCCACGGTAAATAGTCGTCCAGACGCATATAAGTACCCTCGGGATCCGCGCGATGTATACTTTGATGCCATCGAGCGCTTGCAAACGCAAACATCACAAAACACAAGCGCATTAGCTGCGCAAGCCCGTACTCAAGTAGAGGCTGCGTCTCTTGTAGGGCAAATTGAGAACAGTCTCCGTCGCGAGCTGCAGAGTCAACTCCAACGGCAAGATCAAGAGCTGCGCAGAATGAGTGATATGGTCAATCAACTGGTCGGAGAGCTTGCCGAATGCCGCCAGACTATGATGGGCCTTGCACACGAGGCACATGTTGCCAGGACCGAAGGTGTGCGGCGTCCCAGTGAAGCGGTGCAGCCTGGGTACCAGGATGACGCGCTTGAGCTGATGGCACAACGAATCGGAGAAATTTCACATAGGACGACCGATCTAGAAACACTGAGAGATCATGTTGCCATTCTGGGTGGAAAAGTCCACCGGCTTGAGACTGAGACGGCTGCCACTCGCCAGCCGCAACCGCATCCACAATACGCTGCTCAACAGCAGCCTACACATCTACCGCAGACTGCTCATCCAGCTCCACCTCACCCATCTCAGCCATCCGCATACCAGACACCCGCCCATCCAACTTCGATATCACAGCCTACGCCTACTCACGAGACACCTGCCCCTGCAATGGTTCCCGAGAGCGCTCACAGACATGAGGCTGTGCCAGGTCAGACTGGATGGGCAACAGTAAATGCTGGGGTAAAGAGAGTGTTTGAGAGTGGCACAGGGAGTCCACGCCAAGGCAGTTCTGTACCTGGATCTCCCAAACGCCCCAGGCTGGTCAATGGTGAATCTCAAGATGGGTCATCGATGTCAAAGCCTCCAGAGCCATCGCATATGTTGCCATCTCAGACACAGCCTATTGTTACTTCGCAGCCTCTGACACAGCCCGGATCATATCCAGGACCATCGCAAGGAGTGTATCCAGGAACGCAGCCAGCAGCACATCCAGCAGCGCACCAAGGGTTACCACCACCGCAGCCCCATCTGCATTACGGGGTACACGACAGTCCGTCAGATCAAGGCTGGCATCCTGAATCTCAGCGCATGGTCGAATCGCGCCCAGCTCGGGGTAGAGGCTCAAGAGGTGGACGAGGACCAGGCAGTAGGGGCGGACGAGTACGTAAGAGTATGCAGGGACAACATCATTCTGTTGGGACTCCAGAGTGGGAACGAGATCAGTGGTCAGCTGTGCCTAATTCACAGGCCAGCCCAGGCGTCTACGAAGGTCACCCAGCACATCCAACTAGAAGCGTGGTGCGGCGTGGTGGCGGCGGAGCCAGTTTGTCTCGTGTTGGTTCATTCTCCGGCGACCGGCCGAACGAGTGGACCCCAGAGATCGGACCTCGTACGGTCTATCACATCCAAGACTCGCCCATCGAAATCAAGAAGACAAGGTCCAAACCAATCCGTAATGAGGACGGAATCCTTGTTCGGAAAGATGGCCGGCCTGATAGGCGCTCACAGTCATCCGCTGCCAACCTCAGGAAGGTACATGCACGCAAAGAAGAACAGCAGAGGGACACAGAAAGACTGTCAACCCCAAGTCGTCTTCATCCGACGTCTACTGAGCCGAACTCGGCAAGTCCATCGTCACACGACCATCAGCTTGATCCAAACGTGACGGACAGTGTACGTAAGAAGCATCATGATATCCTTGGCAAGATCTTTCCGGATGGCATAGAAGACTCACGGAAGCAGCACGACTACGCACACCAAGTTTTCAACGAGGATCAGGATCACACGGCCCACCCACGCTCACAGGTGGCCAGAAGTGGGATCCCCCCGATAAAGATCAAGAAGGAGCATTCCGAGCGCAGAGAGGTTCCTGAGACACAATCTGCTACCAACGGCGACGTTGAGATGGGCGATGATGCGGCTCCCATGAATAGGAACGGGCGTGACGAGAGCCAGGCACGGTCTGGTGAAGCAGCTCATGTCCAGGGGCAAGGGGAGAGTCAAAAAGATGTTACTGAAGAGAGCAGGGTGCAAATTCCAGAGACCCAAGCTACTGATGACTCAGCCACGCTTGCAGCCGAGTCGGTAGAAACGGGCTAAAGCGAACCTGTGCCGTTCAAGAGCCCTCAATCTTAGCTATATCTACACGTGAGCAGGACTCGTTCACAGGAATATTGATAGCATCTCAAATAACAGATGGTCGTTAAAATAAATATTGGTAGCATCATATCACTTGTAAAAGACCCATACAATGCTCTATAACTCCATGTACACAAAAAAATCAAAGGTCTCATAGGGTCAGCGAACTACACCAGCGTGCTGAATTCGAGACAGAACTCCTCACCGCGTGTCCACCCCTCTTAGATGAATCGAATCCCCAACGAACGGATAATTCTGGTATCCATCAAATGCCACCACATCCAGCTCCTCCAGCCTGATACCCCTAAACATACGAACCTACAATCATCAGCCGCTCATCCCCGAGCCAAGCGCTCAAGCACCCATCAAACTCACATTCGCCCCCAACAGGTCCGGCAAATCCTCTCCCAACACCCTCAGCCGCGGATCATCCCACACGCTACTCCCACACTGCGCACAGAACGGATGCAACAGCTGCTTCTGCCCGAAAGAACGCGACTTCAGTGTCTCTTCGCCTTGGTGGATGACTACGTCCTGCCGCCGTGGGTACAGCAGCAGGTATCCGTTCTTGGTGCAGATGGTACAGTTGCAGCTGCCGACTTTTTGGAGTGGTAGGGGGCGAGAGGGTTACAGTGTATTGGACCGAGCCGCAGTGGCAGCTCGCAGCGTGGGTGGAGGTGTGGGAGGGGTCGAAGGTGGGGAGGCTAGAGAGGAAAGCTTTTAGGTGTCGCTCAGGGTGGCCATGGTCGCCTTGAGATCTCTGCTCGTTGAGCGGTTCCTGAGATGGGTACGTTTTATGTATGCGTAGTGATGGCCTCGTGGGGCCGATCCGGCTGATGTGGGTCAACAAAGTTATCACCAGGTCAGCTCTGCACAGGCGAATCGAAATCGCGGGAATGCGAGCATGCTTCTTCGTATCATTGGAGCGGTAGTGAAGTCCGTTGAATTGATGTGGTCATGCCGCTATTGTGGGTGGATGACACACGAACGACTCCTCTGAGAAGAGGACGCTGGTAGCTCCTTTTTTGTAAAGAGCGAGGTTATATTCCGATTCACTACTGCTCGAGATTGGGGTAGACTTTGGATTTGGCATTTTGCCTTCTTAGTTAGACTACTCAGTTGGACTTCTTCCCTGCAGCCTCCAATATTATTGCCTTTCCTACCCATTGCAACCTTTAACAGCCTAACTTTCTTCTTGTTTGAGTCTTGATTCCTTGCACCGGTTCTGCCATACGCTGGCAGTAATCTCAGCGCTTTCCTTGAGCAATTTCCAGATCTTGGCTAGTTCAGTTTAGTTCTATTCCTGATTTCTTCAACTGTATACTTATTAACATTATTGATATAAATGCAACACTATATTCAAGAGCTCATCGGATGTTGTTCTGAAGGGAGTTCGCCATGTTTGTGTCGGTGTAGGTGAAGGGTTGTCGCCCATGCTAGAGGCTTAGTTGCACCATAACTTTTTTTCTCGCTATTCTGTGTAAGTAATGGATTTGCTTATAGACGCATGATTAGCAAGAACACGGCTTGGGTGTAGAAGTAGAGTGTTACTGTTGGTGCCTAAGATTCTGTGCGGCTTGCGATAGATCCAGGCTTTGCTGTACAAATCAAATTCGAACGAACCGAACGAGTTATGAGCGTACTCGGTTTCTTCCAGCTCGCGAATTTGCAGATTCAGCAAAGCGGAACAAACTTCCCAGAGAGATAGACAACATGTACATTATTTCTTCAAAGAATGTGGTTCAATAGCGTCTATAGCAGCCCAAAAATGCAGCCAGGGATACTTTGTGGTCAGTTGAGTCGCAAGAGTTGCCGAAAATCGTTGTTGTAGTTCGCGAGGCTCTACGGCTCGGTTATCACGGGTCAGCAAAATTTGGCTTCCTCACTATTGCACGTCAAAAATAGTGGCAGATAAGACCTTTGCCTCGTGGAACTCTACCTGCCTGCGCACTGTAAGTTTAGCATTAGAGGACTACAAGCAAGCCAGGCAGACAAGTTAGTATAGGTTTTCTAACTTGTGGTCTTTAGAACCTAAATTTAGGCTACAATTGTAGAGCGTTTTTGTTGTCAAGTAACTCATTATCTGCAGCTTTCTTTAGCGCGCAAGAGCTCAGCACTACTTAAGCAACTTCCGACTAAAATATATATAGTGACTCCTTCGTCATGTATCAATGCTTGACGTGGTTGGTATTGCCCCACTCACACAGATTTAGAGGCCGGGTTCAAGAACTTCTTTTCGCACACCTTTTTGCTATCATGTGTCGTGATTTAGATATCAATCATTTTCCTATCTTCTCAACAACAACAAGCAATGGGCGCTTGGTCTAGGGGTATGATTTTCGCTTCGCATCTACTTGATGAGCCTGTGAAAGGTCGTGGGTTCAATTCCCACAGCGTCCAGTCTTTTTGCATTCGCAGGGGCGTTGGAGTTCGAGTTTTTACGAACATCTACTCCACCGTGGACTTTTTTTTTTGCTCTCCTCTCATGACTCTTCCCAAACAAGCTGTGGTTGTTGGTGGTCCTGCGGTCCTGGTCCATCTATCATGGTGGGATTTGATGTTGCACTACTTATCGTAGGGGGCATAATCATACAGCCTTGGATACACCCGCGTCATGAAAAAATTGTTGGGACAAACCATATTGGGGCATACTATGATGCTTTGTGGCTGCTGGTACACTGCGAATGAGTTGCATATTCAGGTATTTCTTCTCCGTCGATCCCTTTGCGCTGCGCACCGCAGTATGTCTTGTTCTCGAATATCGATACGAGCATCACTTCAACGTTGAACGAAACATCAACGCCCTTCAAGTCTGCAATACGAAAGCCATGCTGCCTGATCGATGTAGGCAACAACGATGGTGGCAACACGACTGCAGCTGAATGGCGAACCTTCAGCCCTCGCTTCGCTCGGCTTGGTTACACATGAAGGCAGACGAATAACAACGTAGCACGGCAGCTTTGCAGCCTAGAGCTGCTTCTGACTGGTAAAGGTAAGCAACCTCACATAAGAAACCTGTTTTCCTTCTAGGTTTTCTTTCATCAACACGATCTCCTCCGATATTTGCTCTTGATTCGACTCTCTTTGCGTCTATGAGCACTTGCACCAGAGACGAGTGGACTTTCGTTGTGCCAACTACTCAGCCTCAGCTCAGCATGGATATGGCCGCTTGCGAAAGTCCCACCAATGCTGAAGCGCCTGTTCAGGACTCCACCATGGACAACGAGTCTGGAACTATCAAGGACAAGAACAAAGACGGCTGCAATTGTGAGAACAATGCAACAATTCGCCGTGAAGACAGTAAGGGCTCGATCGACGAAGATTACTGCCGTCCCCGTCGCGCAAACCGTAGACGTCCCACGTCTCCAAACTACTACCCGCCACCGGTTCCCATCTACTCGCCTGCACCACCGATGCCTTTCCCGTACGAACCCTCGAGAATCAGCTCATCAACGCAACTGCTAGATCAATTGGGCAAAGAAGATGGAGTCTTCGAACTTCCTTACCCGGTAAACGGTAGGGTTTACCTCGCCACATATCCCTTTGGTGACAGAGACGTCCAGAAATGGTCATGGCTGTTCGCAGCGGACATCGAAGACGAGTACATTGTACGCGACTCGGAGGAACAAGCGCGCCCAAGCCGCGGCAGTCGACATCAGTACAACGCCAGGGATGAAGATATGTCGTCCGTGTATCTCTCGCGCGCACTAGACGTGAATGTGGTGCCGGAAGACAGCAAACACAGCGTGCGTTTTTTCATCGTGACCGAGAATCCCGGTCGGCTGTCCGGGTTCAAGTTGCTTGTGGCGGAGTCGAGGAAGGCTGCCAGTTTGCTGATATACTATGAAATGTTGAAGGGGGACTCGGTGTTGTTTGTTGGCGCAATGGTGCATGAATGCAAGACTGGTCGTCCCAAGAGGTACAAGAAGGTCAACAATCTGGAAGAAGCGGCTGCTCTATACAACAAAGGGGCTGTTGGCGTCATATGCTGAGGGGAGGCGTCCGTATGTCTCGTATACCATACCGGCCATGAAATCCCCTTCTTTCCGGACTTGTGTTCGAGGGCTACTGAAAAGAGGTTTACATTTATTTCGTAGCAGCAATAGTTTATTTCCAGGGTTCGGTTCAGAAGGTCTGCCACAATATGCAAGCAAAAGCAGTGAGAATAGGTCATTAAAAGTTCAACACAGAAGAGAAGGCTGTGACCGAGAAATTGTATAGACCCGGATAATATAGTGACGGTAATTTCGAAAGTAGGATAGCTGCTAACAAGAGGTGGGTCATCCCTGCAACATCTAAGGACACAACTCATACCTGCCTTCATCTACATTCAACAAACTATAAGACATATTATTGCAACAGGAATGCCTTCTTTTGAAGTACAGAGCTGCGACGAAGCAGAAATCTCCCGCGTCTTCGAGATAATCTCTCTCGCATTTGCAAACGACCACGAGTACTTTGACGCCATCTTCCCAGCCCATGACACACCGGAAGGACGCAAGGTTGGCACCGAGCGTATGCTGCAAATATTTCACGGCGATCCGTTCGGCAACTTCCTGAAAGCTGTCGACACCAAGACGGGTAAGATTGTTGGAGCGGCGAAGTGGAATGTGTACAAAGATGGCGAGATCCCTCCTCAGCCTGTGTTGGATGGCAACTATTGGGACAATGAAGAGGACAAAGAATTTGCACAGGCATTGTTCCGAGGATTCTTTGAACCGAGACAGAGGGTTATCGAGGAGACGAACGGAAACTTAGTTGGTATGTTCACGGGCAGCCCTCAACACCGATTGCAAGGCGCAACCGTTCTAAGATAAACAGCACTAGAAATGATGATGGTCGACCCTGCGTATCAGAACATGGGAGTTGGCCGACTTCTAGTCAAGTGGGGTCTTGCTCAAGCTGACGAACTCGGCGTCGACGTGAGTAATCAACTACAAGTGTGGCGACATTGCTGATCGTATAGGCTGTGGTTGAGGGCTCTGATCGGGGCCGAAAGCTATACGCCTCGGAGGGGTTTGACGGTCCCCATTACTTGGTGCCAGTGCCTGAGAAATTCTCTGCAAGACGCAAGCAAACGTACTGGTGGATGAGGCGACCATCGCAGAACAGAGTCAAAGCAACATCGAGAGTCCGATGACACTTGCAATAGACCGATTTGTGAGATCTCAAATGCATCTACAGCAAATAATAAGTAAATCGCGACTTTAGTAGCTACTTGATATATAGTAAGATGTGCAGGTCCGGTGAAACTGGGCATATGAGTGGTGTAGTTTAGTTTAGCGTGGAGGTCTTACAGTTACAGCACCTTGTCATGGCTAACTGAATTCCGAGGCTTCTTAGAGGATTCAATCAAGGAAAACAAAAGCGAGTGTGTAACCAATTAACAGTGTACCCATCTTAAACTTCTTCACAATTGCCTAGCACCCGCCAATGACACCTAAAGGACACCTAAATTTGCCAATCTTGCAGAGTGCTCGGTGTTCACTCGGTCGTGGTAAGGTGCCGTAGTTACACAGCATATCAGCCACGTTTTCTCTTTGCTTCTTCTCAGTTGAATCTTTCAAAAGCAAGCGATGGTCGCCAGCGAAGTGTTGCAGCACTCAGATGCGTTGTCATTCTAAACTTGGGTCGATCCGGATTTCCTTGAGAATGCAGTCTGCTTTTGCCCCCAGAGTCACCATCGTACGGCCCGACCGTGCTCTCCGAACCCATGTTCGTTGATCCGCCATCCATTCTGCTCGCCATGCGCATCTGGTTCCTCGCCACGTACTACGAGCCCGCGAACCAAACCTCAAAGCACATAGTCTGCTGCCTCTACAGGTGCAAATCTCCACCAGCCAACACATCCCCCAGAAAAAATGAGTAAAATTTGAAGAACTCGGCATCGAATGCCTTTTGCCAAAATTGAATACGAAAGACTGGGGCGGCTCGACCGCGCCGCAAGCCTCGATCTCACGGGCCATGCAGGTACCCCGGCTCGTGACAGGTGTAGCATGCAGGGACCCTCCTTTATCACGGCCGCAGTTCCTCTTTCTCTGTTCCACACTGACCCGTCGACTGGGACTCGGAGTCCATCCTGGAGGTAGCTCGCGTGCGATAAGTTCACCGGATGGACGTGCCCACCTCGTGTAATTGTAAAATTAGCTGATGGCGCCAATAAAACGAGCGGGTTATCAACGTTCCAGAAGAACGGCCTGCCGCTGTCACTATGTCACAATTGAGATGCGCTAGTCGAGGTTGTACGCGGCTGCATACGTAGGAACGCGCATAACGCCTACGCATGGAATCGCGATGAGGAAGTGTACCCACAGACTGTGCCGACTCCAGCACGCGGCAGGAGAAGTGGTCCAGTGTACCTACTGAATCAAGCCTAGCTGCTGGGGCGTCAGCACGGCAGAAAGGATCCCTGTATTATTAGGCGCGCAATTGAAACGGGAACTCCGCGCGGCATGCTTCCTGCCTCGCATTGAGTGTTACTGGATGTGGTTGTGCGTCCCTTCCTTCGTCAGCCTCTGGTGTGATTTGTGGATTATGAGGGTACCTGCCAAGAGGGTGACAGCCTGATGTACTGTAGGTATGATGCAGTGCATCATCCATCAGGCTGTCACCCTCATGCAGGCGAGACGCAACAGTGCATAGGTACCTGCACAAGCCACACCACTTTCACCACAAGTAGCTTGGCGTTGCGGCATGTTGTCCACAAGACGCAAGCAAGAGAAACATGCAGGAGAAGAAGGAAGAATGTCTCATGTTGTATCTTGTAATTTTTGGCTGTCTAATACCTGCGTAGGATTTCTATAGACAATGAGAAAAGCAAACTCCCGCTTTTCAGGAATAAGTCGTGAAGGAAATGTTGATGGCTAACGATAGACTGAACAAGCATGACTGACTGGTGGCCGAAGCCATAGAAGAAAATATTGTGAGGGAGAAGCGGAAGTCGATACAGCTGCTCAGGTCAAACACTTTGGTCCTTCGCGCTGTCCGTCCGGCACTGTGAGAGCATTCTTTTGTGATGTCTTTCACATCTCAATTTGTGGCGGTGCAATCAAGATCGCATTTCTCGCCTGGTGTCCTGAGCGTACACCGCCCGGAAGGCCCAGAAGCACCTTCTGCATGGTCGATGCAACAAGCATCGTCACCGCTAATTCCGCGGCATGCCGGAGAAGGTGCCTGTGCGTTTTCGCACCGCCCGCTGGTAGGACCCAGGCGCTCAGTGTAAAACAGTCCTGTCTGATTACGATTTTCAGATCTTAGAATCAAAGTCTGGAGGGTGCAAGCCCAGTCCTCCTCTTGCATGTGTACTCTTTGGATCCCAGTCTACACGAGGAAATCCTGCAATCGAATCCTGAGAGAATGGTCGTGGTGTCGAGTAGCTCTGGGTAGGGCTCCTGTACGGCCGCTCCATTTCCTTCTGGTAATAGCTCGGGCTGTCGTCGCCAAATTCTGGGCTTGAGAATGCGTGAGGAGGTGACTGGACGTCGCTCTGCTCGAACTTCCTCAATTCGTAGTCCTTCGGGTGCTCCTGGTAATGTTTGGCATCCAAAGAAACGAACTCGCGGTTCTTACTGAACTTCGTTTTGAAGAATTCGACCCATCCAGTGAGCATGCTCCAACGGAGAAGCAAAAAGAAAACTTGCAGTCCCGCAATAGACAGCATCATCAAGATAGCGATGACTGTTGACTGGTTGATCGCCAGCTCCTGACCATACTGTAAGCATGGCTCTGGGCCTAAAGGATACTTCATCAGACATAGAAGGAATGGCTGGAATTCATCGATATCCTTCTTTGCGTGCGTCTGGAGGGAGTTGAGCCAAATAAAGACAACCGAGAAGAAGATGACGTCGACTAGGATGAAGACAACAATGGTGATGCCTCTCCATTGGAGCCAAAGAACCTTCCGCACGCGGCGATATACTGCTCGGGCTGATCTTGTGCGGACACTGCCTGTGTATGAAGGCAGCCCAGCACTGCTGTGAGTCTCGGTTTTGTCGTCACTCCAAATATTCTGCACATATACCTTGATGCAGTACGCAAATCTAGGCCGGCGGTTAGTCAAGCCTGTAGAAAGTATCTCTCTGTACTTACGTGGCGAGCTGAATGAGCATCGCTCCACCGGCAATGGCCAGAAGAGGACCCCAGAAGTCTTTCATTGAATTGGCTGAGTTGACGTGACATACGTCACCAAAGCGGTAAGACACTCCTGTAATAGTGATGGTGATCGTGAAGAATGTCGCGGCGACTGTCCAACCTAATCCCTGGGCGAAGTAAAAGAACTTCTTTCCAGGCGTGACATCCCAGCAGATCTGGAGATGCATTGACAAAGCGCGTATAAAGATCCATACAGCAATCGACAGCCCTCCGGAGATGAGAAAAGCACCCGAGAAAGCGCACGTCAAGTCCGAGTACATATCGTTTGGTGTGATTTCGTCATAGCATTGCTCAGGCTGCGCTCCGAAAGGAATCACGAAACCAAGCTGCAGTATGTTAGCATTGGGAAATACGCCATTTTCAACGATAGGAACTTACAGCCATGAACATGGCAGCAATGATGAGGCAATAACTCAAATAGTGCCGGCGAGTTTTCTCTGCAGGCAAGACCAGGAAAGTAATCATGAGAAAGATCAGGCATATAAGACCGGCCACGTTCAAGGCTTCTGCCACACGGTACCATGTGTTGAACTCTGGAATGACATTAGCAGATACCTTCAATTCACGTCTTGATGTGCTGACCTGGTGGGTAAAGATAGTCTGTCATTGGGCAGGGCAAACAGCAAGTTGCGCCGAATGCAACTTCCGCACAGAATCGTCCATCAACAACTACTCATATCAGCTGAACGCTCTATAGTTGTGATTGTGTGATACATACAGCCATCCAAACCAAATTGATTCTTATCAAAGAATGGCGGCGGGCAATCGCCTCTTAATGGGTCTGCCAACGATGCCAGAGTCGTGTTGTCCATGTTGGTCTTCGAGTAACTTTTACAATATAATACGTCTACTGAAAGATAGACATGTGCAACATGTAACTTCCTCCAGTGTTATTCCACCCAGTTCGGTATATACCTGCTCGGATAGATCTTGGATCGGAGGCTGACACACTTCCCGGTGTTGATGGAGGGTATAGCTGGGTGCTTTATGATCGGTCTGGCGATTGCAGTTCTGTTACGTCGGCTATGTAAAAGCTGAAACCGATGACAACCAGAGTTCCTTGGGTGAAAATGGTCGGCAACGTCGCAAAGCAGAAACAGAACGCAGAAGTCAAATGACGCCGGGTCGTTAGCCAAGACTCTTGACCAGTGTCAATCAGTCGATTGGGAGACGATATGTACGGTGATATTAGAAACACACGAGAGCTGAAGCAAAAAGGAGTGACGGGTGCTGAACGATAAAAGTACGAGGAACGGTTACGGCACAGCAGAACAGAGGTGGCTGCCGAAGCCCAGGTAGAAGAGGTCTCGAAGGCGGCGGCTCCTGGTTGGGGCCGCCGGCTCATGGTCGTTGATCCATTGCATGGGCAAATCCATTGATCCCTGCAGATACGCACGCCCTAAAAGATAGCGCGCTGTGTCCCTGGCGACCTAAGAGCGCCAAGCATCAGGAACGCATGTGCGGCAGGGTTTCAGTGGCGGTCCCGTGCAGGGGTACCAAAGTTGGGGTCCAGGAAGACGCCTTGTGCAAGACCTTGCACTGGCCAGATAAAATCGGATGGCATCACACAGTCTGACGGCGCCGCTGAGCTCCGTGAGAATACGGAAGGTGGTCCTGCTTACATCCTAAAATCTTTCGAGCTGTGCACAGCATTGCTCGTGTCTCTCTTCAGGTGGCATTGAAAAATCATGTGTCAAGAAACGAAAGATATGCAGTGACGACAGGTTCTGTAACGGGGTCCAGTTTCCGTGTAGGTGCATATCCGGGAGGCTCGCAGGATCTTTCCTCATTTTCTGGAAGAAGATCAGGTTCAAATGAAGTTCCTCTGTACAGTGCACACCTGGAGGGTGCTGTGATTTGCCCCTTTGTCCGCGATCATGATTTGCTGCTTCTCATTGCCTTTGCTGAGTGGCCAGAGCAAGCGAACGCAAACCCACAACTCAGCTTCCAATGACCATCGTGAACCTGCACCCATGCAGGTGAGCTTGCACTAGCACCGGCGTTGGCTGACTGCTGAAGGACTATCCAGCACCGGATGCTAAGCGGTGGTAACCGAACGGAGGACAGTATGCACCAGCCGTCGTGGCGCGGGCGCGTCATCGCTCGTGCGACACTGAATGCTTTCAAGCTCTACGCAAGTTCAAACCCATAATTGATCAGGCCGGATGAAAGCATGGCAGACATGTCTTGTGTTATTGATGAAAGTATGCTGGGGTCCGTTTGGGTGGACAAGAATGGTCGTGTGCGGGAGTTCAATCTGTCTTGATCGAGCCTAGTCCTGATTGCATGGCCCGAAGCGTTTGCCCACAATGAGTGCTAACTTCGCCGTGCATCATCCTTCAACCTCAGGTTGACTTTACTATTCAGCATTAAGAGGTCAAAGCTGCCATCTATTCTTGTGTCGGATAAGTCGAGAGCTGCCTTTTGTTATAGTCCAGCGTGACTCAGTCCAGAGGAACGTAAAGTGCTCAACTTCACGAGGCGAACCTTTTACTACGAGACGTGCACAGTCAAGCTCCTGCTTCTAGGCATCATGCAGGTGCGATCTATCGCTTACAACACTCTAACGCTACCTGTTCCATTGAACCTCTGCATCCGCACAAAGCTGCTTTGTCACAAGACTTTATACATTGGCTGCTGTAACGATGCAATCGCACAGTCACTATGATCAGTCCCGAGATGTTATGTAGTGATGCATCGCAACCGTCCCCCTGGTCATATTTACTGACCGGCGTGCTGGCCAACTTGCAGGTCCACTGGCGATCCAAGTGAAACACTGACGGAGACAATAGCGGCCAGTCCTCTGTGATTGGTTAAAAAATGCATTTTGTTAAGCTAATGCCATGTCTCACTAGCAAGCGACTCATCCGCCCGTCCCAACAACGGTTGTGCTGGATTTGAACGGACCGCCTTCTGCCACAACACGACAAGCTTATCGGCCCTCCACTCCAATGGAGTTATGCGCCGGACGTTGGGCCTCTTCGCATACGGCTATGATGCTTTGCTTTGTGGCAGGCAATATTCATGCAAATCTTTCCGCTAAGTTGCGACTTCCCCGCATCCATCGTGAACTGAACTGCTCGGCAGTTCTCCACAACCACATGGTTACTGTCTCTGGAAAGTCGAAGTGTTCCCCGTACATCCAAAAAGACAAGTGGAGTCAAGCTCCCAATGCTGTGGCCCAAATTTTGTATCCGCAAATCCGAAATTGGGCGCGACTCCTGACGGATCGAGGCCCTGCGAAGGCAGACTTGACTGACCTAGAGTCACAGGTCCAAAGTGCTGAAGCTTCACCTGCTTCATGCCAGCTGTAAATCAACATAGCAGAGCAATCTTCGGATAGGCTGGCGATGCGTAGCAAACCTTAAGCAAAGTGCCGTGAGACCATCCAAGTAGAACATGGAGCACAGATCTGCACCAGCATCGGTATTATGTTCTCCGATTAAGGCTTTGAATGATACCGACAGCAATAGGACTGGCATCAATATAAGCATGTACACAGTTGGTAACAAACTCGGTATTTGCCGACCCCGTCCCATGGTTATAAGTGACACAACTTACCTGATCATCCGCTTGACGTCGCTGTCACAGTGGAAGCATCTGAATGGTAGGTCGTCGGTCCGTCTGACCTATGGTAAGTCGACGGCAGGAAAGCTCATATACTGTGTACAGTGGGTGTGCATATCTGCACTGTTTACAATTGGCCACTACAACATAAAATGGCGAAGACTTTACCAATGGGGAGTGCAGGTCGTCGAACCCCGCACTTTGTTGTGGTTTACGAGGTCAATGCCGGGAGAGTAGTGCGAAATTTGTCAGTGTTGGACTGCAATTTCCACATCAACGTTGCCAATGTTCTTCAAGGCTTCCAGAAGGCGGCTGCTGCACGTCAACATCATCCATCTAGGCCCACGACCAGGCACCTACCTATTCTACCGATACACGAGCTTGCCTTATACGCTTCCCAGGTTACTCATCTCCACTAACTTCGTTGCAATGTCGCGAGCCAACTTTCTAGCCCAGAACCATTGGTTTGACATTCATGGCATGAGTTTCGCTTCTCAGGGCGAAGTTAACCAGCTCCAGCTAAATGTCGCTACTACAACGACGGCTCACGTTGTAACAATCATGTTACCATCGAAGACTCGAGAACGCCACGAAGTAGGACCATACCACATCCAGGCATCTCATTATTTACACCGCTTCTCCTGATGGCAGTCACTCCTCTTTAGGAGACATTCGCCCGACCCGCGGCGGTACAGTTCGGCCCTTCGACGACATTGCAAGTCAGCCCTACCGGCGCACCGTGCCGCCGTAAGTAGAAGCAAAAATTCAACTCACCATACTGCGAATCACGAACGACTGCATCACAGAACGGCTGATCGCTGCTAGGCGCAAACGCCAGTTATCGATTTGTTTGACGCTCTGAAACTTCGTCACTCTGAAACCTCTCGGTGCCTGGGCTAAGTTTTCTCTGTCTGGGAGCACCCAAGTTTTGCAGCCGCGCTTGCGCACGAGTCGTGCCCCGCAACCTGGCCAACTTTATTGCACGGTGCAGCGCACGACGCCGCACGATGCAGCACTACCGGTACATATCACCAACCGAACAACCTCAGGACTAGCCTACCAAAGGGCTGGGTATACATTGTTCACCACGTGCGTGACAAAATCATGGCCGAAGGAACGATCTGCGTCAGATATCTTAATTTGGCACTGTTTAAGGCGATCAGCGAGGCTACGGTATAGCTGCACTTCAGTGGACTCGCCGGTTTGATGAGCCCGTACCTATAGCAGCAAAGCCCACTCCAACGATTCATGGCGGCGCTTCGAGTCGCGCACCTGACGATGAAGTTGTAGTTAACAACAACTTCAGCACCTCGCTAGAACATCCTCATTTCACTAGAATAACTACCGGCTGCCAACGACTTGTCAACATCGCGACTACATTGACTCGACATCGCGATCATTACTGGGATGTCACTTTAAGAGCGCGCCAGACGATCCTCATTATACATTGGTGACTGCACATCCTCCACTCGACCAGCACGTACCGCGTGATTTACCGAAGAACGGTGGAAATATGGAGCCGACTGCGATCCGAGTCGGCATCTACCGAAACCTTCTGCACGAGTAATATTCTAAAGTTGTAGCAAGCTCGGACAATCTTGAGATATCACAAACAACACTCAACGCTGTCTGAGCTTGGTGCTACTATAACAGCTTCAATAAACTGATCATGAAACTGTCCGAGCTTGCTACAATTAGGGAAGCTCCAGGCGCGATCGCATAGATATTGTTTGAAGACATGGATAGCTACCACACTTGCGATTCTATCCCTTTTTCTTTCTCTTTCTGGGTTAACGGTGCAGAGTTACTGACAGTATTGCTGGAAAGCACCCTTACCTGCTCTGTAAGGGGCAACCACGCCTCAACTTCCGACTAGGAGCTATCAACGGTGACGCAGGGATGGATTACAAAATCTCTGATTGCTTGATGTCGTGATACAAACTCATTCGCAGCTGACTGACTAAGTGATAGAACAAGCCAATCGCTGACGCACTGTGCGCAACGTCCTTTCTTGATCTAGGATTCACTCTAGCACAGTAGCTTGCCATTGCCTCGAAGCCTTGCGTATTCGCCAACTGTACTCTGTCAAGCCTGATCTCTTATGGCCATATGTGAAAAATGTTCTCAGCGACTTCCCGGTCAATATTTTGAAACCTATCATGAAGGAGAACAATGTAACAAACCTCACACTCCCACCACTTTGCAGGCTCCACAAGGCTTTCAAGCGATTACACAGTCAATGATCTGAGTTCCCCCCGCTACAAACTGTAAATCCCTATGGATCATGCTCAAATAGCGTGCTTGTCACATTCTTGGTTCAAGAGGCAGGGCAGACACTGCACGAAACGATCTGCAGATGCATGTCACTCGTTCGAGACTACACCCTGCTCGTCTGGCAACAGCAGACATCGCGTAGAAAATAGTTAAGTTTACTGGTGTGATCAAGCGTAGAGAATATGGGCGCTCTAGATGGACGAGTAGATGAAATTACAGGGAATGCAAACAATTTGGAGTAGTGACGAGTCGGTCGTTCCTCTCGATGGTAGTTGCCTGGCTGTTAGGTCCATCAAGTGACCTATTGTGACTTCTCACATCCGGCTGGCTACGGGCCAAAATGCAGGATTGAGAGAGAGGGGAGGGGGGTCAAAATTAATATCCTGATGGTGTACACTGCTGGGTTTCAGGTCCTTGTTGAGACAGAAAGAAATTCACTGGATATACTTCTTCTTCTTTGAAGTAATACCACTCTCATTGACATAATGCTCCGCCGTACAAAGGAAGTCAATTGACGCTCAGGTCTTCATTCTGTTTATCACTTCTGGCTCGATGACTGACAGCTCAATCGCAACATCTTCTTATCGACTAGGAAATGTCTTTCGCCTTCCGTTCACAATATCTTATTGCACATAAACATCAATTGTCTCATTCACTCACTCGGTGGACATAGCCTGTCCGCCGTCCACTTCCAATATCTTATGTATCCTCACAAAAAACCGCAAAACTCAATCTGAAGGAACCAACATTCAAGTAACTATTTCCTGTTATATCGCAATCGTTACACCCCCCTACAACACCGCCGCCTCAGTAACTAACTTCAACAACTCCTGCGGCCGACTCCAGTTAGGGCAATGCCCGGCATCGATCTTCTTCACATCAACCTTCTTTCCGCTCACCTCCTCCACCGTATCAATGAACCTCTGCTGCGTCTCAGGGTTGATCACAAAATCCCGCTCGCAGAAGATATACGTGAGCGGGATGTCCTTGTAACTCGCCTGGGTGACCTCCTCCTTGAAGGAAGGAGCTGAGTGATGCGGAAGCTTAAGAACATTCTCATACGCCTGGACGTAGGGAAGGTCGTTGCAAACAGCCCCGGCCATGATGACGGGGTCGATGTGCATGTAGCCCTCCTGTACGCGATAATCAGCATCTGACTTCTCAAACGCCCACAAACAAGGAAAAGACTACCGACAAGAGCAACAGCGCTAAAAAAAAAAAGAGAAGTGTGAAACTTACCACCGCGGCAGGCAAAAACGCCTCATCCAGCTTCATGGCCTGGATCTGCGTCTCCCCCACCTTCGGCGCGACAGCACTCAGAAACACTAATCGCCTGACCCCTCCCTTCTTCCCCTCCTGCACACCCAGCCCCGCAAGCGCCTCCGTAGCCACCGTTCCACCATAGCTGTGCGCCAGAATGACGACCTCCGTTCCCTCATTCTCGGCAACCAGCGCGCCGACGACACCGCGTACGAGCGCCGCATCGTCCTTCAGCGTGGCCGGCGGGAGCGGCATCCGCTTCTGCGTGGAGGGCAGGTTCACGGCGACGGCTGTGAAGCCTTCTGCGCGGAGTAGGGCGAGGAAAGGGTCGTAGGCGCCATGGGCGGAGAAGGAGCCTGGGATGATGACGATGGTGGGCTTGGTGGGGGACATGGTTGAAGATGATTTGGTAGTGGGGCTTCGAGATGGATGTTTGTGGTGACGTTTGTGTAGCAGCGCAGAGCTGCAATACACTGCTTATATACCGTAAGCCTCGCAACGACTTGTGCAAGAATGGGTAATGCGCTTGTGCAATTGCTGGCAGCCTAACAATCAGCCCTTCGTCAGAAATGGATAACGCGGTTAGTTTCCGCATTAGGTGAAATTCCGCCCCATGTAGCTTGTGGCAGTCCTAAGTGGGGATGTCTACAGGGTGGGTTAGAATAGATGTCAGAATTCTGACAACTGACTCCAAATCAGATGGGACGCCTAACGATTGAAGGTACTGGTTACCATTCCAACTATAGCTACACTACTGACTCCTTACTGCTTGTGCCGCATGAAATTCATCAGCACGCTCGATATCGACAAAGCTTCGACTCGGATTGCGCATCGAGCGCATCGAATCACAACGTTTCGCCCGCCCGCTCTTTGATGCTCACCAATAGTACACATTACAATGGTGCAAGCCTAAGTCGCTCGAAAACTCCACCAAGACAATTACGCTCATGGAATCTAGACACACGAAGGAAAAGAGAGAAAAAGGAAATGCGTTGGGCTGCGATGACGCGCCAGTGGTATCGAACACACGAAAATTGCAATGCCTCAATGGGCTGTGAAAGAAATTCAACCAACCAGGTCGGTTCTCGCCAACTCTCCTTTCAGCGATCATGTACATTCGTTCCCACAAGGGGCCTCCTTAATGCAGAGGTATGACGAACTTCCCCGTCGCACACGCGTACGCACGTCTGGGAGTGTGATGTTCAGGGCATACATGCATCTATTGATGCTTGTGCAATATCATTGCGTTCCGCTCACACCAATTGACGCACCCACGGTTCGTTATTGATCGGCTCTCATATTGTCGGTGCTCGTGGACCACTCAGCGTCCCGAATAGTTGCTCCGGCGGCAGCCTCCCTACGTTGCCTAGCCTATCAGGATAAGATTGTGGGGCTGGGGAATAGCCTTGTGCCCTCTTGCGATACCATTCGATAACGATGCCGATCACGACGAGGAGGAAGGTGAGCGCGAGTGCGATAGCGAGTGCGATGAGGACAATGAATCCAACAGCGAGGTGCTTCTCTGTTGTACGCGTTAGCAACTAGGATCTATGTAAGTATGACCGAGTACAGCTTACTGGACTCTCTGAAGAACATATTAGGGTTCTCAACAAAGATCGATGATAAGCTCCCGGGAGTGTTCTCGGATGTTGTAGCAAGAAGGAAAGGGGACAATGTTGTGCCATTGAAGAGGGCACCAGATGCAGAGCCAAATCTTGTGATGTTGATCTGCCCCATGAGCAGAAGGTCTTGACTTCGATCGATGAGGTCTGCCGATCCATGTTCCGCAGACAAACTGAGTACCTGGATACCACGGATGTCTGTGCCGGACCCGAAGAGGGAGCTGTCGACGGACACCCACTTGCTGCTATCGAAGCGTTGGAGGTAGGCAGTGCCGTCCTCGCTTGTGCCTGTAGCCCAGAGCTGATCGCCATCCTTAGTAGCGACAGTAAGCGCGGTGACGGGTCCAGGTAGGTTGCTGGCACCGGGAATCTCGGTGAACTCGTTCTTTGTGTGGTCGAACTGGAGGATTGTAGTCTTATTCTCGCCGAACGTCAAGTTACCAGCCACAAGCAAGGTGGAATCTGATGTCCAGATCAAGGCGTTGACGATACCAGCCACGTTGTTATTCGGGCGATTCCACTGGCTGCTGCCGCTGTTCCACATGCAAAGGCCAGGGCAGGTGAACTCTCCGCCAGACTGGAAGCCACCTCCGACGTAGATCTCATCAGACTTCGGTCGAGGAGCAATGGCATTAACGGTGACGTTGTTGCCTTGAAGTGCAGGCGGCTGTACACTCGGAAAGCTGTTCGACGGAAGATCGTAGGCTACGATACCAGCAATGTTCTTGTTATTGACCTTTCCTGTAACAACACCGCCAGCAAAGAGAGTGTTGTTGTTCACAGCGACTGCGGCGAAGGTTGAGTTAGCATCGACCTGTCCTACGAAACCAGTGACCTTGTTGGAATCATTTCCGTCGATGATGAGGACGTTCGTGATGTTCTGTCCGTCAGAGCCCTCAGCTGCAAAATGACCGGCCAAGATAGTCTTGTTGTTACCGTTCTCTTTGTAGAAAAACCCAGTACGGACCCCAGTAGTTTGCAAATCATCGGTGTCCATGATGGCTCGCTTGCGCGAGGTGGCCGACTGTTCCTGATCCTTGATGTCGATAGGGAAAGTATGGAGAGACAATACGTTGTTGATACTGCTCAATTCAGCAGCGCCATTTGCACCGAGAAAACCCGATGAGATAGAACCACCAAACCAGCGATTGCCCCCGGCATCAGCATACGTCATCAATCTGCCTGAAGCTGAGAACGTAGTTGTGTTGAGGTTGTGCAGCCAGTTCTTCTGAGAAGGCACCCAGATTGCAAGACCATCCACGACAGTAGGTGGGTTGCCGTTGAACCCATTGACAGTGCCAAAAAAACCACTAACAGCGAGGACCTCTTCCGGAGTATCGGCGGTGATGTTGAGCGTGAAAGGAACAAGGAACAAAACGACACCTTCAACACCAGCGCCAAGAGGCGACCACTGGTTGTTGGAGTAGGCAGCTACACCGTTGAGTCCAGCCACATTGCCGTCGTTGACGTCGGTGAAGTTACCACCAACATAAAGCGTGCTAGCATTGTGGAACATAGTCATGACTTGATCGTTCAGTCCCTTTCCAGACAACGCTGTAGGATCCTTGGCATCCTTGCCAACAAGGAAGATGTTGTTACGGCCATTGTCTGAGGAGAAGCTACCACCGACATAGAGATTGTCATCATCAGTGGCAACGGTTGTGATAACTGCCTTCTCGCGGGGTGTGAGGCTAGCGCCGGCTTGGTTGATGACAGAGTCGGAGAGTTCAATTTTCTCAAGCGCTTGTCCAGGTGTGTACTCGAATAGACCATTGAGATTACCAGATGTAGCCTTCAGGAGCGTGAAACGCACTCGCTGAGCAACGATAGTAACTGCAGTCGGACCTTGGCTAGATGCAGGCCTCAAAGTGACAGATGGCCTGAAACCCTCACGGACGTTTATAGGTCCGTTGTAGATCTCATCATACTTATCGTAGTTGTTTGTCTGCCAAAGAATGCTGCCTTCATCCTGTCGACCTTGAGACATCTCTGTCGTGACGTTTACACGACCGCGGCTTCCGCAGGTGCCGTCTCCCAGACAGCCAGGCGTGAAGATAGTGACTGAATAATTTCCGGATTGCTTGATATCTGGAGAGAAGGTGACAGTAGCCGCATCTGTCGAGATGTCTGGCCCTGGCAGAACAGCAGTAAGGTATTCCGAGAAACTATCGTGCGAAGGTGTGATCTGCCATTGGCCAGTAGAAGTTGACTCCGACTCCACATTGGTCGCGGTACTACAGTTCGCGGGCTCGTTGAAGTCGTTGATAGCGTATGCGTACATTTCGTCCTGGTAGAGCTGAATGCCATTCAGACCAGCTCCGTTACCATACCAGTCGGAGATGTCGATCCGGAAGGCGTTCATGCCGATGCTGTTGACAAAGTGGAAATCCTGAGCCGTGGTGTTACCCTCTGGCAGCGGGCATCTGGCGTCACAATATGCCATTCGGCCGGTCGAAGGGTCGGTGTAGGTCAGGTTCATGATGCCGCCGTCCGGAAGCGCTGTGTAGCGGAAGGTCTTGGTACCGCGACCCTCGTAATCTGTGTTGAAAAGACGCAGCTTGGTAGGGCGGAAGCCAAACCCGAATTCGGCCTTCCAGAACCCAGGCGCGCGGTCTGAAAGCAGCCATGTCGACCCCGAGCCTGTTGTCGCGAAGTTGGATTTGCAAAGAATATCCGTCGGTTCGGTGAAGCCAGGTAGTCCAGAGCTGGTCTGAGCGGAGATGTTTGCGTGCACAATGGGGATGATTTGAGTGTTATTCTCCGTCGCCACTGTGGCATTGCCGCCGAGCCCGTTAAACTCTCCTCCGAATATTATGTTGTTGTTTGGTGCCTTCTCAATAGAATGGACTGCTCCGTTGAAACCTTCAAAAGACAGATCTTGCCAACCATCCTTCCAGATTATGGCGTTGCTAGAGTTACTGCCTGAGAAGAGCCCACCAAGGTAGACCTGGTTGCCGTCACAGTAGAGCGTGTTGACAGCTCCAGTCAGACCCTTCAGTGCGGTCACCTCGCCACTGGAAGGATCGAGCACCGCGACGCCGCCGGGGGTTGCGAGATCTCCCACACTAGTGAAGTTTCCAGCAAACATGACGCGGTCCTGGTTGTTTGATTGGAAGGTGCACATGGCCTTGATGTCGGCATCTGTCTCGTTGATGGGCGCAAACACGCCATTAGGGTATCTGGAAAGCAGGGCGCCGGTACGTCCGGTGTTGGCCTGGCTTTGGCCTTCATACTGGTATATGGAAATAGAATCGAAATCACCTGCGAATGCGACGCGGCCGAGTTGATCGAGGTTAAGATTGGGGGAAGGAACCGGCTTGAAGCTAATGGCATGTGTAGATGAAGTGAAGAGCAGTGCGAGGGCAAATTTGCCGGGGCGCGAGGCCAGCAGGGAAGCGAACGACTCCCTCATGGCGTGCCCGCGGTGTGCTGAAAGAATAGAAGTGGTGTGTGCGTTGATGCCGCAGTGCCCTCAGGCCTGATAAAAGTAGCGTTGTTGACGGATTCAGGGCGCAGACATCCTCTGGAATTCGGCGTTCGTGTTCGATGGCAGTCGCGCTCGTGGTCGACGGGCAGTCGCGATGGCGATGGCGCGGGTGCGATTCGGATTCAGGAGCGGCCGGCGTGAGGCGGGACGGTGCTAAGCTTGGCGGGTATATAGCGGATTGCGGATTGCGGGTGGTATTAGGTGCAGCTTGCTGCGGTATGCGATTGTGGGCGTCGTGGAAACGATTGACTAAGGTGAGATGGGCGCTGAAGAGAGAGAGAGGCAACCTGCACGGCGGCGTGAGGGACGGACAGAGCAGCGCCCGTTGGCTTCGCGCGCAGACGTGGGTCGCAGAAGGGAAAGGGGACCGGGCGCAGGTCCTTAGGCGTTGTTGGCGAAGAAACCGATTGGCACGAAGAGATTGGCACCAGTCTAGCGCGTGGCTCCAGCAACACGGTATTGAATGACGATTCGCCAGTCGATAGTCCGACCACTGGCCTTCTGTTGCAGCAGTATCGTGTACGAAAGATAGCCCGGGGACGATGGTTGTTCACTGTGAAAGCTGCAGCGGTGCAGGTGCAGGAGCGCATGCAGCCCTGGACAAGTGACAGCAAAGTGACAATAGCGGGCATCAAGGCTGGAGCAGTACAATCCCGCCCCTTATTCGCCGCGGGCTCTGCGCCGCCTCCAGCCCATACGTTCCCGAAGCCCTGCATCCACGGTTCATGTTACACTTCCCTCCCGTCATCGTGGCTGGGGTAGCACCAAAATGAGGAGCCGTGAGAACCACCGGCCTGGTTGTGCAACTTTCCCACCGCTGCAGATGCAGTCTTCCGTCAAGAGCTGACGCAAGAAGTGTTGTTTTTGTCGTCTCCTCACATGATGCTCGTCCAGGATCTCTTCGCTGCATCGCTGGCCAGCACGCGTTAGCATCGTGGCTGTGAGGAAGTGTACCCACAAGAGGCCCGCATCTGCCATCTCGGCGCAAAATGTCATCTTCTGCCCGGCCAGTCTTGGGCTTCATCTCTGGCAGATGCGAGACCTTCACTGTTTGGCCTGCACGCCTAAGGCCAGATTGGAACAGCAGCCTGAGCACACTCAATGACGATGATGTGCAAGTCGGCAACGATGATCGTCAGAGTGACTGCCGCATGTTACCTCCAGCAATAATGCATGCACATCGAGAAGTGATTTCATACATAGCCAAAGTCAATCTGTTGAATCTTGGTTGTGAACCTGTGCTGACGAATGGTGATGCAAGGATATGCCGACCTATCACCACGCGTCCCCGATCCCTGTCTGAAAACGACGACGCTTCGTTTCACAGTCCATCCCGCTATTTACCAAGCGAGGCCGTTAACGTCGGCAATGGAATCAGCCACTCGTTGTTGAGCGAGCTATTGCTTATCGAACGCAGCCATCAATAGTCCATATTCATCTACTGCAGCTCAAAGGCAGTGACTAGCATCCGTTCTGCTGCTGCAAGACATGTTCTAACCTTGACGAGGTCACCTACACAGGTAGCCATCAATAGCAGTTATGTGCATAGACGTAGTGACGCAACCTTGTGGGCTACCAATAAAGGCTGCCATAAGCCACTCGGATCAGAGCCGTCGATCGAAGCCGTAAGTGGATACTGTTCCTTCGAACAGCAAGCAATGTTTTGTCGTTCACCGACGAATAAAGCCCCTTACAGCGACGAGAACTGCGCCTTACCAACCACTCGGCACTTCTAGAGGATTCGTTTGAGAGGAAGTGAACAACGAACACGGTACACCAATCGAAACTGATCCATCACATTGTTCTCGCACATCTTGCTTCCTGACACCTATTAATCCTAGTCGGTCACAATTTTGTTCTGTCTGGGTCCAATAGGACGCTGACACAGAGCAGCTTTCTTTCTTCTGTTGTAACAGCCCTGGGTACCCTCGCTGCAAGCCGACAGGCTGCGGATCCCTCATGACAAGAACACCCCATTCACAGACAAAACTCGGGAATGCGCACCAGTGGTTGCTTCGTGGCAAGTGAGAACTGTAATTGGACTTGAACGATACATCGGTGCACCTCAAGCAACACTACACTGCATCTTAACAGCCTCGAGCAGCCACATGGCAAGATGCAGAGCTGGGCATGGATGTCAGTACACGTAAAAAGCCCCCTGTTTATTGTTACGGATGAGTGTGCAGAGGTCTTCAGCAGATCTCGACACTTCAATGGCTTTGCTTGAAATAAGTCGAACCCCCAAAAAGCCGAACTAATTGCCCAGAGCCAGTAAGACTCCATAGGTGAATACACGGGCGTGAAGGAGATTCATTGTACAACGCCAATCATCTCTCAAGTAACGGCTCAGCGCTTAGATGCATGCCAGAGTGATCGCTTGTACAATATTGTAGTTAGAGTCGCACAGGACAGCTAATGACTCACTCTAAAATTCTTTCCATGGACATCAACGTCTGTACTGCCGTGTGGTTTGATCTTGATTCATGCCTTGTAAATTCTTGAATGCCGTGCACAGGTGTACATTCTTTCTATCCGAAATCCATTGCTTCATGCTGATACCTAATTTACTACTTGGTGTTGTAGCTGTCGACATTACTGAGTCGCTAAGTCGTATACCGTCCCTTCTCGCGTTTCAAGCCAAAAGTGCTGTAGATACCTATACCGTAAAAACCTTGTTTGTAGGTATGTACACATTGTCGGTTATCACGATATCCTTTCTCTCTCGTGGGACTCTTTCCAGAAGATCTTCTCACAATCTGTGATAACCATAATTGTGGTGCCCAAATATGCACCAATCTTTCTAGACCTCTATATACCCGATCAAAGAGTCCTCGCAGCCGAGAGACAGAACGGCTTGATATCAAACAACTTGAGTCGACCTTAACGTTTATACACTAACATGTGATAGAACTCCTGCACTATATCGGTCTCCACACATCCACCACCAAGCAATCATCAACAAGACCTCTTTCTTTCGTTGTTTCAAAGTAGCAGAAAGTCTGGCTAGCATCGCTTGATGTATGGCGCTATCTACGGTGGGGCTCTACCAGACTTACCTTCACCTCGAAACAAACGCTCAGGGTTCACTTTTAACCAAAGCAAGGAAGTAAACTGCTCACTACTTCTTCACAGAACTGTCCACTAGACCAAAGCGACTGCTCCACTGTCAACTCATAGCCTGTCAACTCACAGCCTGTCAACTCACGCCCTTTTCACCACGCCACCTATCATGTCTCGCGTCAAAAAAGCACGTCGTCTCATGGAAGACAACGTCATCTTGGCCATGCAGTTGCAGCAGGACTTCGACGACGAGGGCGAAGCCAGAAGGATACTTCAAACCCAGCACCGCAACAACAAGTCGTACGCCAACAAGCTGTAAGAACCACTTAGTCGACTACTGTTCAATACTGATATGCTTCAAAGCGCTCGAAAACCACCAGCAGACCCCGCTTCTAAAGCTCCCGCAAGAGATCTTGAACAGCATCTGCGAATACGTCTTCGAGGACACAGTCCTACAGATCACAATAGTAAACGGCGAGCTGGATCTTGTTGACGCGACCAATGATCACCCGTTCGGTCTACCATCTACATGCCGCAAGTTATATACCAGGATACACGTGACTTCACATACACCAAAACCACCTTCAAGATCGCCACCTACAAGTTCATCTCACTTCTCGACATCTGGCAATATCCCATCCTTTCTCGCGTGGACGAGTTTCTCGACGCCCCCGATTCTATTCCCGTGGGTATCAACATCGCGCGCTTTGATATCGTCGGTACCATGAAGGGGCCCTGGTCTGACGAACTTGAGGTGATGAACACCAGTTTGGTGGAGGGCTTTGATCCAGCTGTCGACTACAAGGCCGAGTTGGAGAAGAAGATCCTTGGACTCTTTCCGGATGCCGAGACTGTCTTTCGCACGGTTAAGAACATCGGAAAGGTTTAATAGAGGGCCTCGTCAGTGGGTTGGATTCTACAAGTTGTCATGATTGGTGATCTACACACAGTAGCGCTACTTTGCAGACTATTTCTTAGTAAGAATGAGTGCCGGACTTAAACAGGAGATTTTAAAAGCTGTCTCGCTTCATAACTTGTCTCCTTTCCTTCCCTTAATCGCTCGCTTGAGTACAGCAGAAGTACTCTGATATGTTCCATTTGCTACCATATCGTACTTCTTACAAATCTCCTCACCAAACCATGTCCACCCACTTCAAACAGAGAATCGTCCCCCAGTCCTATCGATATCCATTCGAACCGCAGACCTCGGATTAACTTGCGAAAGGATCCGGTGCAATTTCACGTCCACCGGCTCCAATAATTGCATCAAGTCTCTCTCCGCCTCCGCCCATCCAATTTCCATCAGTACGGGGCTTGGTTCGCACTTCAGCGAGTCAAAGTTCTCTCCCACGCCCCTGTCCTCTCCATTACTCTTCAAGACAGGGCTCGGTTCGCAATGCAGTGAGATGAAGTCTCCATCCACGCCTGCATCCCCCCCACAACCCTTCTTCCGCTCCCACTCAGCGAAATCTCCCCTCTCGTGCCACTTGGCGCTGGGAAGTGGGTAGCTGAAATTCGGCACTAAGCAGACAGCGCACATGTCTACGTATACTTGTTCCCCACCTCCCATCTCGTTGCTTGCTTGGTGGGCGGACTCACGAGCGCGGATTTCTGCTGCGAAGATGGCATTCACATGAGGGCTTGTGAGAATGGTGGTCAATGCACTGTTCCAGGTCAGGTCTGTTTTATGGATAAACGGGGACTCGGTACGTGACGTGCTGCAAGTGGATGCGGTGAGGCTGATGAAGAGGTCAGCTGTGTCATTAGGAGGGACGGGTGGTGTAGGATTAACCGTAGTGGGAGATGGATCTTTTGGGGGAGGCGTGGGAGGAGTTGGCGTGTCTTCTGACACTGCTATGTCGATACGAAGGCTCTTCTGGTTGTCAAGTTGGACTCCATGCTCCCGCTGTGGCTGTTCCTGGATTGGAAACCCTCGAGGAGGTCTTTTTGGAACTCTTTTTCTTAAGTGATCGTTCCCGGCTCCGTCTGTTTCGCTATGGTGCTCCTCCACCACCTTCATACGGTCATATCGTTCTCTCAAATATTCAAATTTTTTCTTGATCTGCACGCTCTTGGCCTGTCTCTCAGCTTCCTCACGTTGTGTACGCGATAGAGGTTGTGCGGAAGGTTGGCGAAGGTTTCGCTTGCTCATAGAATGCCGGAGTTGGTCAACAACCTTTACTACTGCTGCTGCTGCTGAGAGGAGGCCACTTGGGCGCTGGATCGATGTGTCTGCTCTCGGCATGTCCGATATTGTGAATTTCTTTGAAGGTTGTACCAAGTCAAATCAAGGACAGATCCAGGGAAGCATATATATTGACTGCGTAAGCGTTCGCATCGTCGTGGAGTGAAGGAGATGCGTTTGCAATCGAATTGACACTCAGCATGGTGAAGGGATGACACGCTGCACTGCCATCAAGACATGTTGGGGCGTTGAGGCGTTGGAGCAGTTTGTGTGAGTGAGTGCAGTATGCACAATCATTTAGTGTCGTATTTGTATGACTGAGGGTGCGACAAGCGTCTTCTAACTATACACTAGGTGTGGTCTCATCAAGAGGACGCACGGGAATAACACAATCGTAAGTGGTTCGAGCTGGAGACACTGTATGTGCCGACCGACGACCGTGAAATGCAATCCGCTCCATAACTATGCAATTGCTGAAAATGCAGTGAACGCCCCGTATCCTGATGTGGTATTGTATGCCGTGTGATCGTAAACGCCGGAAAGAGAAAGGAAATCAGTATTTCTTCTTCGCTGCTGCCGCTTTGGAAAGGGCCAGCAGCTTTCGCTTCTTCTCTTCCTTCTCGCGCTTGAGCCTCATTTCTTCTGCTAATGCTTCGGCATCCTCTTTCCTGGCCAACTTAAGCGCTTCTTGTTCTTCTTTTTCGACGTCCCACACGCCACCTTCCATGTCGGAGGAGCCATCAGAGGCGTAGTTGTCTTCGTCATCGTCCATGTCATCAAGATCAGACCAGTCGGCGTAGCCATCATAACGGCCCTTCTCTTGCTTGGGCTTTGGCTTAGCTGCCGGCGTACCGCCCCTGCTAGATGGTGCGGTAGCGCTCTGTGGGCGTGCGGTCCCTTTGTATCCGATAGGTGCAGCAGTCTTGGCTGGACGAGCTGTGCCCTGGTAACCGATGTCTGCAGGCTTCCGCTGGCCCTTGGCCGCATCAGTCTTCGCATCTACGGCCTTCGCTGCTGCCACAACGCCCGGCTTCTTTCCTTTGGCTGCAATAGCTTCTGCCTTGAGTGCCAAGCGCTCTTTCTTCGTTGGTATGAACCCCTTCGAGGCAACAGCTACCGGAGGCACGGCTGCCTTGGTCGCATCCTTTTCCTTAGCTTTCTGGAGTAAGGCCAGGTATCCTTTTGGTTTCGAGGCTGGGGCTGGGGTAGTTGGTGTTGAGGCTGCAGGGGCAGGCTTCGGGGCAGACTTCGCAACAGGCGGGGTTGGCTTCCGTGGAGCAGCAGCTGTGCTTGCGGAGGCCGTGGGTTTCTTTGCGACAGCGTTTGCGAGTTTTGATGAGGAAGGTGCGGCTGTTCCACGATAGGGTACTGTTGTAGTAGAAGACTGATTCAGCCTTGTCGCTCCTGGGGTTGCGGTGGGACGGGCAGTGCCAGTGTACTGCACAGGCTGAGCCGGACCGTCCTTGCGCTGGACCTTGACTTGATTGGAATCTGCTGTGCCGGATGCCTTGCGCTTGAGTTGCGGTGCTTGAGTCGCTCCGTTTGCGCCAGCAGTTGGTCGCGGGGTAGGCCTCGCGGCTCCAGCAGGCTGCGGTTGTACTGGCTTAGGAGTATCTGTTGTCTTTGCTCCTCCAGGTCCGACTATGGACATGATGTCTCGGAAAGCCTGAGTTGAACTTTAGCAACATCCTAGGCGCGAGCTCAGGGGCCAGACTCACGCTCATGGTGGGCGACTGGCAAGCGCTTGACTCAGTGTTACCGGTCGTATCGTTTGGGCAAGTCGTACATGCTTTCCTGGCAACTATACGACCGTAGCGTTGTTCCCGTGGAAGCGATCGCAAGCGCGCGGGCGGCGGGGAAGCGAAGGCGGAGGAGACAGGGCGCGCAAACAGTCAAAGAGTAGGACAAGGAGCAAGTGGCGCCCGCCGAACGCAGTTTATAAACCAGAGAACACCCGTCACGTGTCCGACCTTGAAGCCCGTGCACCGGCGATCTGTTTAGCCGAGCCCGATCGCATCCCACTTGGAATTTTGTCTTGAACTTGGAACTTTTCGCAACCCTTTCGATTGAGAACTTGAAGCTCCAGTCTCCGTTAGAACGGTACGTGATTACTTTGCGACTAGGCCACTGTCGCTTAATTTCTAATTCTTCTTAGGTTAAATCGATTGCGCTCCTGTTCCTACCAAGTAACAACCCTTCGACAACCACATCAAAATGAAGCACCTCGCGGCCTACCTCCTCCTTGGACTCGGTGGTAACACCTCCCCCTCCGCTGCCGACGTCAAGGCTGTCCTTGAGTCCGTCGGTATTGAGGCCGATGAGTCCCGTCTCGAGACCCTCATCTCTGAGCTCGAGGGCAAGGACATCAACGAGGTATGCGCTCAGCACGACCGCACCGTCGGTTGAAAATTCCTTCTGCGCAGACACTGACTTGCCGTAGCTGATCGCTTCCGGCTCTGAGAAGCTTGCTTCCGTTCCCTCCGGCGGTGCCGGTGGTGCTGCCCCCGCTGCTGGTGGCGCCGCTGCCGCTGGTGGTGCCGCTGAGGCCGCCCCCGCTGAGGAGAAGGCTGAGGAGAAGGAGGAGTCCGATGACGACATGGGCTTCGGTCTTTTCGACTAAGCGCATCACCAACCGGATACCCCATCAACATCAACGAAGTATGATCACGCCAATCTCTCGACAAACACGAGAATCATGCGGTACGAACAAGAGCATTTGGGCGGTGTCGAGCGTGCTGTCGGGCGGATATGACGAACAGTTAGGCAGCAGCACTCGGATAGTAGTCTGCTAGGATACCCTGAATGAAGCCATGCACGTCCATCACAACTAAACTTTTAAGCATTTGGGCGCGACTGTGATGATCATGATCAAACTGACTGTCAAATCGCCCGTGAATACAACCCATCTAGATCTTCAAAACCCGTCGTGTGAAGAAGGAATGTTCATATACTACTTGATATGTGAACATTCTATTGCGCAACACATCCGATATAGACGATTTCGTGATGAAATAGAGCAGGTCGACCCTCAGCTTATTACACCGGGAGGCAATATTATCTAAAAAGCAACCCTATACGGTAGCGTGTATTCCAGGATAAGCTGTTGCATACAATCCATCAGTACACAACTTGTTTGCAAGTCCGCTTGTAGTGTCTTTAGAACTGTTCAAGTAAATGGTGTGCTGTGATGGTCGCCCACAATCACGTTGTAGCGACCCTCACCAGATCATGATGTTCAGGAACAAACCGTCCCAAGGATGAGAACAACCTCCAAAATTCAAACAGCGATCCAAAAAAACAATGGCGATTCACACAATGCATTATCCTGTCATGTTGCTCTATTCTGATGTTGGTGGAGCGGCGGGTGATTGGGTGGTGGACACGTGCCAAGTCCAGCGTCGGCGCGCTCGCTTAAGCGAGTGTGTGTTCGAAATTCCAGCCCCGAACCTCCAAACTGCGACCGACGACAGTATCTTGCGAACCCATCGAGTCAACTCTCTAGCTTCTCGACCACCGCAACTATGGCTGATTCCGAATACGTATGTATCCTTCACCTGCTACGATTGTATACAATTGCTAACATGCGCACAGAACGCCGAGGAGGCTGCCGGTACGCTCCCATCCCTACTCCCACTCCTACCCCCTCTCGCAAACCCTGCTACCACGTTCCGCCACGACCACCATTCCCTCTATGAGTACGAGAAAGCGGAGGATGCAGGCAACGAATGATGGACAGGGATGCACCACAGACGCAACAAAAACACGAAGCATGAAGGAAGATGAACACCGGCTGACATATTCGCCTCACAGCCCTCAAGGCCAAGCGCTCTTTCCGCAAGTTCTCCTACCGCGGTGTCGACCTCGACCAGCTCCTCGACCTCGGCTCTGAGGAGCTCCGCGACCTCGTCCACGCGCGCGCGCGCAGAAGGTTCAACCGCGGTCTCAAGCGCAAGCCCATGGGTCTGATCAAGAAGCTCCGCAAGGCGAAGCAGGAGGCCAAGCCCAACGAGAAGCCCGACCTCGTCAAGACCCACCTCCGTGACATGATCGTCGTCCCTGAGATGATCGGCTCCGTTGTCGGTGTCTACTCTGGCAAGGAGTTCAACCAGGTCGAGATCAAGCCCGAGATGGTTGGCCACTACCTCGCTGAATTCTCCATCTCATAGTGCGTACTCCCGCATGGACTATCCAGTCCGCGGCTACGGACCAGATGGCTAACAATTCAACAGCAAGCCCGTCAAGCACGGAAGGCCCGGTATTGGTGCCACTCACTCTTCCCGTTTCATTCCTCTCAAGTAAATGGTTTGGGTTACTGGTTGCTGCATGGGTGTTTCGTGGGGTGGAATAGTGTGTGCTTGACGACCTTTCCAACCGAAATTACAGGTGTTAGGTGCATTACACTTTCTATGACTTTGGTGACGCACACGAAAAAGAGCGGTCACGAATGGACATGAAGACATGGTGTAGATAGCCTCTACATCAAAAGATACCTCCCACTTTGAGAGCCCTACGCAGAGTGATGTCTTATTTGCCCTACTCTCCAGGCTATGCCCCCTGGCTCTGTTATACCACTCGCGGCACTTGGTATAATTGCGCATAGTCCAAGGAACATCTCACGGTAATCATGCACTTACGGATCAATCAATTTGAAACAAGGATATTCAATCACTGTCTACATGATATGGGTATTATAACTGTATGATAACTCCATCCACACCACCCCTACTACCTTCCTAGACGCATCTCCACCTTGGCGAAATTGTACAACGCCCGCAAGAAAACCTGGTAGTTGACGCCCTTGTTATCCGGAAGGTGGCTAATTCCAAGTTAGCAAAGTCCCCTATAACAATACAGACAAACTTACAAAATCTCCGTCAACCTCAACTGCCACGGCGGATACCCCTTCAGCTGCACGGTCGGGCTGAACAGAATCAGCAGATCGGGCTCGCTGCTCACATGGTCGCTCAGCTGCGCATCAATCAGGTCCATGTTGATCTGCTCCTGTCGCACATCACCCTTCTGTGCCATCTCGGCCAGCGTTCTTGTCAGGTCAACAATCGTGTCACGCCCATCGTGCTCGGATAGCAGCAGGACAGTAAGGTGCTGGCGTTCTTCCTTAAGATCATCCGAGTGCGCATTCTGTGGGGGCGTGTTGGGTGGGGAGTAAGAGCTAAGGTGGGGAGCGCGGAGAGATAGGGTGGGCTTGCGACGAGGGCCGAAGTAGGCCTCGAGCGTGTTCCAGATGCTGGCGTGGGTTTGAGGCAGGTAGTTCTTAAGTGCACCTACGCGGTTGTCAATACACATACACCCAATATCGACATATTGGAAAGGTGCTGCCTACCAGTCCTTTCGTACACGCTCAGGAACGGAATGCCGGCTGAAGCAGTCCAAGCTGCAATCTCGCAAACGTCGTTGACCAGTCCTTCCAAGCCTGCATTTCCTTGGTGCTCGTCGTCTTCTTGGTAATCTATGACCACGCTCAAGTGCTTGGGCAGCTTCTGGAGAGACTTGACATCGTGCGCTATGAACTCGGGGGTGCGGTGGTGGTACTTGAGCAGAGAAACGATCTTGCCCCTCACAAGGCGGTAGGCGCGACGGAATCGGAAGAAGACAGAGAAGAGGAGTGCGACAACGTGGTATACGAAGAAGTGTATGGATGTGCGTATAGTCCCTGTGCGTTTCTTGTGCACTGATTTGCGGCGCCGGCTGGGGACAGTTTTCTTGGTGTCGCGGTCGGATGACGAAGTAGGTTCGGATGGGAGGAAGGGCTTCAGCAGCTCTTCGCGCTGCTGGGGCGTCAATTCTTTCCCCTGCAACGTTCCTCGGTGGAAGGCCGTTGCTTGCGTGGGCGTCACGCCTGTTGCAGACGCCATGGGAAGGGAATTCGGTAGATGTAGAGTGACGAGGTCAAGACGCTATGTATGGGCACTGAAGAGAAAGAACAAAAGAAAGAACTGGAGGAAGGTGCGAGGCGCAATGCGGGTCAATTGCGCGGAAGGTGTGAGATCATCTGCATTCGCAAAGTCAATGTTGACAGGTTGAGCAGCCACGTTTTGTGGCGCCTCCGTTGCTGCCGAATGGGCCGACCGAGCGCATCATCTTGGGTGCTCAGCCCGGTTGAGGCGGTGCCATTGCGCGTTTGGTTTCGCAAGTGCCAAGGAAGGTGAGGATCATGTCTGGTATGCTTTCGTATTCATGTCTTGGAGTAAACATTGTTAGCTTGTGTGTATGAGGTCAGTTGTGCGGCGGCAGCTCGAAACGCGGGATGCGGGCGCAAGCCACAGCCTCGAGCTTCGTAGGGCAGCAGCGCTGGTTGTAGTAACAACAACCAGCAGCACCGTAGTCACTCCAGAAAGCAGTTCATTACACGCATTGCGAGCTCGCCAGTTTTCCTTGCATGTTTATGAGTTCTCTCATAGCTCGCAGCTGCCCCCAGGCGCCAGCTTGAACAAAGCAACACTTGGCCAGACGGCCGCGATAGACGTGCGCGTCCGTTGTTGCAGGACCGCTCCAGATAGTCACGCGAATGAAAGCGTGTGCCAGGCGTCAATATGGCAAATAATCCAGAAACAGCCTCGGTGTACACACAGGCGACTTCGAAAACCGCATCTGTTGGCCGCGGGCCGCAATTCACGTTGGAGACCTTCTCGGTTGGCTCTCCCAAGCCTGGTGCCCCAAACGCTGTACTGACTGTCACAGAGTAAGGATTTTATTGTCAAAGACTTCATCGAAGAACTCTCCGACAGCGCCGTACCTGCTTCTCGAAAGTCAGCTCCTGTCTCCGCCCAACAGGCCTTCGACCCCAAGCCCCTCATCCGTACCTTCGAACATGCTTTGAATCGGTTGAACAGCCAGTCCGAAGATCTTGAAGAGAGAGAAAACGAGCTGTCGGGTGCTGTCAGGCGTGCTGAAGCACAGCATAATCAAAACGCCGAGTCCCTTGGAAGACGGCTTGAGCAGGCTATCGATCGCTTCCAAAAGCTGGACAGCTCCCTAAATGGCTACGATGACGGAGGCTCAGACTCCGGGGGAAACATTGCCATGCGCATTGGAGAGAGGCTGGAAGAACTAGACCGCCAGCGCAAGAGAGCAATGGACGCAAAGTTCTTGATAGAATGTTGGCAGGAAGTCAGTGAACGAGGGGAGCTCAACATCCTAGAAGACCATCGCAGAAGCGGAGGGATTGTGCGATGCGCTGAGATCGCGCGTCAACTGCTCAGGATCAGCGCGCGGCTTGATCCAGAGAACAATGCGCGCAGTAACGGTGTGGAGGTAAACGGAAACAAGAGAAAGACAATGGCGCAGCCAAAGCACAACACACGGGAGGTCATCGAGAAATTCCTTGAGAATCTGGAGCAGGATCTCCTCAGCAAGTTCGACGAGTGTTATAGGAAGCCCAATTACGATGGCATGCGTGACTGCGCAGTCGCATTGAGGGGCTTCAGCGATGGGTCCAGCGTCATTGCAACCTACATCAGCCAGCACTCTTTCTTCATCGATCGACATCAACTTGTTTCTGAAGAGCTTGCGCTAAACGATGAGGCCTGGGATGCCCTGCAAGATCCAGATATGGAACCGCCCGCTGTTGAACCTACGTTACAATCTCTAGTTGATGAGGTCAAGATTGTTGTCCAGGAAGAATCTGCCATCATCAAACGGGCGTTTCCTTACTATGAAGAGGTGTTAATAAGATTCATTGAGCGCATCTTCCAGCAGTCAATACAGCAGAGACTTGAAATGGTGCTGGACAAAGCGAACGACCTTTCGAGTCTGGCATTCTTGCGTGCGTTGGCAGCATCGAGGGCCTATGTTACACAGCTTGTGGAAGACTTGAAAGCACATGGTCTGACAGAGCATCCTGAGCCTGTTACCTCCCAGGTCGCCGCCACTCTGGATCAACAACTTGAGGAACTCTTCTCTCGTTACTTCATTGGCTCATCGTACATTGAGCGAGAGAAGAGAAACCTTGAAGAGTTGTACTCTTCCCTTCTTCTCAAATTCACAATTTACCACTCTCGCCGAAGAAAGATGCCAACATCTTACTTTGGATCACTTGCGCAACGTGGTAAGGAACTAGCTTCCTCCGCGCGAGATGCGTACATGGATCGATTGGAAAGCACCGATCTGCCTGCAAGTCAGAAAGCAACTCTCCTCCGAATTGCAGGTGTCAAGGACGATCAGCAATCTAAGGCGGACATCGAAGTCACCGATGAGGATGGTAGGCTATCGTTGGCAACCGCGAAACGCATGTTGAAGTGGTTGGCAGAAGGGGTAGGCAGAGGTCTGGAGCTGTCACCTGGCAATGAGACTCCCAAGGACGTGCAAAATCTTCTAAATTTGTTGTTGCAGCAGATGGGTGAGATATATCTCGAGACCGCTCTCGATGCGTAAGTCGTCCAATGTCCTTTGCTTGACTCTATACTGACTGCCTGAAGCGCCGCCGATCATGCTGCCTCACAAGAGAATTCGAAGACGCCCCCCGATCTCACTCACCTCTCCTCACTCCATGCAATCACTACAATTTTGCATCTTCTTCAGCAAACCATCTCCACGATTCTACTTCCACTCTGCACACCGAACTTGACGATTCGACGCGAGATCGAAAAGTCGACCAACACTACTATGGTGACCCTGGAGTCAAAACTTTCAAACATTCTCAATCTCACCCTGACATCATCACTCAACTGGGTGAGCAAATGTCTCGCACAGCAAAAGAAGACCGATTTCCGACCCAAAGATGATGCAGACCTCATGGTCACAAGCGAAACAGCGGCCTGCCGTGAAGTCGCAGCGTTCCTCACCCGTGCTGCCCAACAAGCAAGCGGTGCGCTCTCCGGTCGTAATCTCTCCCTTTTCCTTGCAGAGCTTGCGCGCGGCCTACGTGCGCTTGTCTTATCGAACCTACTCAAATTCACTGTGTCTCAGGTAGGTGGTCTTAGTGTGTCCAAAGACATGAACCGGTATGCCGAGCTTGTTCGTAGTTGGCCCACTGGCGATGAGTTGGAGGCCGGGGCCATGGACGTACTCAGTGATGTAAGCACGCTGTTCATCATTGGGCCAGAAGCTCTGAGAGATAGGCTCAGAGGTGCAGGCCAAGACGCTCAGGAACTGAAGCTGTTCATTGCCAGAAGAGAGGATGTGAATAGCGCCGGCGTGCAGCGCGTGCTGAATGGCATGTAAGAGGTGCGTAACATTGTACGCGTTTCCATTATACCCAGATAATTAGCAAGAAATGACTTGTCAACAATGCTTATTCATGTATGTTCGATATTCGCGAGTCCTTTATGCATGAGGCCACTCACGGTGATGTCAGCCCAGTCCGACCAGCCGGCCGACGGCCCGAGTGTCTTCCTATCTGCCTTGTTCTGTCTATGATTACCCTTGTGTATCATGTAGATATCCACGAAAGAAGGCATCCCTTGCTTCGTGTCCAGTATTCGTAACGACCATAACAGCGGCCGTGACGGAACCTCTTGTGTACGAAAGACATCATTAGCAAGCCATGATAAGCCAAGCCCATGAGCAACAAGCCGCAGCGCTGCACGAATGCACTCGTCGCATCTCTCACCCAGACTCCGAAGATGCCGTACGGATAGAACGACAACGCATTGCGCGAGAATTGACACCGTACAAACCTAAAGCACCAACGCAGCTTGTGTCACGTACATCTGATCAAGAAGACGAAGTGCCTTCGACAACACGTCTACCAACCCACAGGAGTTCGATCAGATCCAACGCACCTCTTCAGAGTCGCGAATCGCTCGAAAGCTATGCCACTACGCAGCCAGACGGGCCGTATCCTGAAGCCAGCTTCATGTGCGAGAAGCACTGGTATGATCCATTGGTGAACTTCTGGACTACACACGTCAGGTACAATAGCTTCGCACTATGAACTGTATTCTGTCGTCTCTGACCGGTCTAACAGTCTCACCATCGACGAAGGCGCTCATCGGGACCATCTAGGTATGCTATCTTGCAACTTTCCGAGGAAATCTCACTAAAACATCCCAGCCCTTGAACGTACCTTTCTTGGCTACTTGCGCACTTCACTGATTCTTGTCATGACGGGCGTTATCATTGCACAACTGTTCCGAATCCAACACACAATTTCCCCAGATCCGCAGATAGGGTTCTACGTCATTAGTGAGCCACTCAGTGCCGTGTTCATCGGGATGGCAATCTTTGTGCTCCTTGTCGGAGCGATTCGTTTCTGGAGACTACAAAATGCTTTGGTGAGAGGGAAGGCGCTTGTAGGTGGATGGGAAGTCTTTGCGATTATGGCAATCAGTGCTCTTGTGAGTCGAACGTGCCGACAGGAGTAGGTACTTTGGTGTGCTGATGGTGTGCAGTTGTTGGTCGCCACTTTTGCTCTAATTTTGGGTGTCAACATTGATAAAGCTAAATAAGGCCAAAGATACGACGTCGGTTGATGGTCCAGTAGCCATAGAAGGCACTTTGGAGACCTGATACATGTAAATGTGCAGTCGACTAGGCTCACAACTTACAATTGCAGCTACTCCAACAAATTGGAGACACTAGGAGGTAGACAAGACCCGTAAAGCTTCTGCTGACTCTTATCTATGCCTATTGGGATATGCGTTTTGAACCTTGCTAGATCTGCACAGTCTAGCGCGGATTCGGCAATCCGTTGCTCACAACCCCAGGTGTTCGACGCGGAGATAGGCATCCGCACCTACCACATCTTATCGTTACTGCCGGCTGGAGTGGAGCAGGGCAATTGACTTATCGCAATCGTAACCTACTCCAAATTTACCCCGATATCATACCGCAATGGAGATCTTGAGGGCTGTGACGATGTCGTTTCGGCGATACACAACGGCAATCCTGGGGCTTTGACGTACCGCAACGATAGTATAAGGGCTTGCAGATCTCGTCTCATGGTCGATTGCACCGAACTCTACTTCAAAAACGTACAATGGCAGACTCTGCGGCGGCCGTCCTACCCGTCGGCGCCGGTTATGGTAATTCACCCTACGTCACCGCATGTACATCGCTGATGGCTGCTCAGGCGTCGTTGTCGGCATTGGATTCTTCTTTGCCTTTCTCATGATGGGAATTTCGTGGATTCAAAATCGGTACACAGCGTACTCGACGAAACAGTCAGAGGAATTCAATACAGCGTCTCGATCCGTTAAGCCAGGTCTCATAGCCTCAGGAATTGTCTCGGCATGGACCTGGGCAGCTACATTATTGCAGTCAAGTACAGTCAGTAAGCACGCTTTGTGGTTTCCGAACTCTGGGCTGACCGTTTAAGGTCGCGTACACGTACGGAGTTGCTGGTCCTTTCTGGTACGCAGCAGGAGCGACGGTGCAGATTCTCCTGTTCTCTATTCTGGCGTGCAAAGTCAAGCAGAATGCGCCGCGATGCCACACCTACCTCGAGATCATCAACGCTAGATATGGTCGTCTGGCGCATAAGATTTTCTTAGCGTTTGCGTTTGTAAGTCCTATCAATATAGAACAAGTTGTAATGTTTTACTGACATATATAGGTCACAAACATCCTTGTTGGCAGCCAGCTGCTGCTAGGAGGCAGCGCTGTCGTCACTGCCTTGACTGGCATGAACGTCTATGCTGCTATCTTTCTCATCCCCGTTGGTAGGTACACCTTGCTTTTCGAGAAGTGGTCCGCTGACTCCACTAGGTGTGTGCGCATATGTGATTCTTGGAGGCCTCCGAGCGACTTTCCTATGCGACTATTCGCATACGTTGATCTTGATGATCATTATCCTGTACTTCATGTTCCATGCCTACGCCACGAGCGAACTCATCGGCTCACCAAGCGCTATGTACGACCTCCTGAGCAAAGCTGCTACTTCGCGGCCCATCGACGGTAACCACGAAGGCTCCTACGTTACTTTGAAATCCAATTTCGGACTTATATTTGGTGTCATTCAACTTTGCTCTGGTTCTGGTACAGTTTTCCTTGACCAAGCGTACTGGCAACGAGCTATCGCATCTCAACCATCTACCGCGGTGAGGGCGTACATCCTAGGTGGAATTGCATGGTTTGCGATTCCTTTTGGATTTTCGACAACGCTGGGACTAGCTGCTGCTGCACTCACCGACCATCCCAGCTTCCCTACGTATCCCAATGTACCGAGCGCACATGAGATATCTTCTGGACTCGCAGCACCATACGCAGCTATCGCCCTGCTAGGGAAGAATGGCGCTGCAGCTCTGCTTATCGTACTCTTCATGGCGGTCACGTCCTGTGCCTCCGCAGAGCTCATCGCAACGTCAAGTCTTCTGACATTCGACGTCTACAAAGCATACGTTCAGCCAAAGGCCACGCCGCAGCAGCTGATTTTTGTGTCGCATGTAATGATTTGCGTGTTTGGCGTGTATGTTCTGTCATAGAGTATCAGAGATCTCAGTACTGACCAGTGAACAGAGTGATGGCGGTCTTTGCGTGCATCTGGAATGCTGCAACCATTGATCTGGGTTGGCTCTTTCTGTAAGCTCTTCCATAGAGTAGTCACATCTTAGTACTCATCCGTGAACAGAGTAATGGGCCTATTGATCGGAGGCGCGGTATTCCCCGCCGCATTCTCTATCATCTGGAAGAAACAAACCCGGATTGGAGCCATATCAGGCTGTCTTTGTGGTCTATCTGCGGGCCTAATCGCCTGGCTAACAACAGCATACTGTTACTATGGTGAAATCACTGTTGCAACAACAGGCACTGAGTATGCCACGCTCGCAGGCAATCTCGCTGCGATCATGACAGGCCTCATTGTGACAAGTGTAGTGTCACTCACCAAGCCAGACGACTTCGACTGGGAAATCACGCGCGCCATAAACGCGATTCCAGTCAGCCAAGGAGTCGGACAGTCGGGACACGAGACGCCTGACAGTACTGCGCCGCCAACGGTCCGCGAGAAGGATGAAGAGAAGACCGCTCTTCCGTCCCCGACCGCAGCTCCTACCGAAGCCGACGCTGAAGCTGCATTGCACATCCAGCCCAGTGACGTGGGTGACTCTCCGTCATCACTCCGCAGCGCGTTCAAGCTCGCATGTATCTCATCATTTTTGTTGACCTTTGTCCTGGACTTTCTTCTACCCATACCTATGTTCTTCAGTCACTACATCTTCAGCAAGGGATTCTTCACTGCGTGGGTGGTCATCAGCTTCATTTGGGTATTTGCGAGTAGTGCGATTAGCTGCTTCCTGCCTATCTGGGAGACAAGAAGCTTTTGGGGCAAGCTGTGGGGGAGAATAAGGAGGGGCGAAGGTGTTGATTCGTGAGGGAGACCCAACATGCTACTCGGATGTCGCGAATCCTTGCTGAGACTTCAGGCCAGAGCGCTGACTAAGGTGCCAGATGAAAGCAGTTTTTGTAGTGGAAGCGCTGCTTGTTTGTGGCCCACCTTTGTTCACGTCATACCTGTATTCGCATCATGCCTTTATTGACATCATGCCCTTACTCATACCATACCTCTATTCACATCGAATATCTGTTGGTAAAGTGACCCAGTCCGCTCTCCAATAACTCCACCAACTCTTAACCTATAACCTCTCATAATCATACACTGGAAACGATCAAAGTTCTCGACTTCAGCGCGATGGCTCCTGCGACATCGAGCAAGCGGCGCGCCTGCCTCAAGCTATCACATTTCGGTAACTCAACGAAGACTTACAAGCGAACCAAGAAGGAGACTGCAGCAGACACAGGAGAATCCGCAACCGAGCTAGAGTCGACTTTGTAAGTTCCATTGCTGATCAACAGTGAATTCTTTGCACTGTATACTAACGTTTCAAACAGAATCAAGCGTAACCGCGAGCAGTCGCCTCTCCTTCGTCTTCCTGGCGAGATTCGCAATCACATCTATGAGCACGCCCTTGGTGGGCACCACGTTCGCTCTACCGATGGCCATATCCGCCCTAGCACAGAACGCTTACGGTACATCAAAAACCCACCTGAGATTTTCATTCGCTCTGCAAACCTGGAAAGGGTCTGCAAGCAGCTGCGCAGGGAAACTAGGCTCCTGCCATACGCTCTGAATAGCCCTCACTTCTTTTCGCCAGAACAGTTCACGAAGTAGTCTGGAAAACGTGGCCTAGAGGTAAAATCTAAAATTTGTAGGGTCCGATTCGAAACAATCTTTGTCCTAGACAATAAGTTTTTTTTTTCCTTAATCACAGTCAATCAATCAATGAGTTCCTCCTTGTGCTAAGATCTTTTCCGAACCTCGGGAAGATTGCTCTTAAACCGTATATGGCGAAGGAGAACCTAAGAGAGTTCGAGGCAACTATGGCGGAGCGTGGTGGCGAGTGGCAGGTTGTTCGCGGAGCGGAATGGTACTAGGATTAAGCAGAGGAACCGACCGCATAGCATATGTGAAGAGCCACTAACGAGAGTCAGATTACAACTAGTCAAAGGTCTGTGTAGAATAAGGTTTATAGCAAACATAGAAACAACTTACATATGAAGATTGGATACGTCGTCGAGAGCTGGTGTAGCTTTCCGTGCGTCCGTGAAAGAGTTACCGTCGTTCAAATATACGCAACCAAGTCGCCTCAAGCTGAGATTGACGTAACCACCCATATATACTTCTTTGCCTTGATAGCTCCGTCCAGATACTTCGCTATCATCATGCAATGTTGTTGATGAGCGCAACAAACATAAACAAGGAAGTGGAATCAGTTGGCGCAAGCCTTACACCAAAACATGCTCGAAGTGAAAGTAGCTCTAGCACCTTCAATTTTGTGTCCTCGACGCGATATGACGCGTCCCGACCTACTTGATTCCTCCAAATCCCTTGCTGTCAACTCATCTCAACTCGTCTCAACCATCTCAGCAAGCCATGCAAAATGGCCCGCACAAATGTCGACAGGCTCCACGCTCAGCGATGCAGACCTATCCCTCTCACCAGTCTACTCTCACACCCCCACCGCTCGTCCGATCTAGTGCCTCACATGTAAGGCCTCCACGACCAACAGACTCAGAAGAACTTACGCCAACACGCACAGCACCGAACGCAACTAGCGACTCTCCCCTCTTCTCCGCCTCCCCGGAGAGATCCGCAACAGAATCTACTTCTACACCGTCGGCAACGGGCCCCTCCCCATCCCGAGTGGCCATACACCTCCCAATCTGTTTAGACTCCAGACCCTTTCCAAAGTTTGCCGCCAGCTGCATGCCGAGACCCGCCTCCTTCTCTACGCACTCAACGATCTGTGCTTTGTCACTATCCCCTCCTTCGTTGCGTGGTCACGGCACGCGCCCGAAGAGGTACGGGCTGTGGTGCGATGCATCATGTTTGAGTATGTGTCTCGCCCGCAGAGCCTGAAGAAGGTGAAGATCAAGCCGGGGAGACCAAAGGGGAGGCAGAAGCTCGAGGTTGTTATGAGCAAGAATGGGATAGGATGGGAGATTGTGGAGGAGGAGCCTTGGGGACGGCAGCTGGGACGTGTTGTTGCGCCGCCTTTCATTTTCATATCCGCGCCTGTTGTTGCTGCGCCTGTTGCGAGTACGCCTACGGTTACTACGCCCATGTTTTTTTTTACTACACCTATGGTCTCTACGGTGGCTACACCTGCATTTACTATACCTTCGGTTACTACACCTCCGATTACCACACCTCCAATCACTACGTCTAATCAGCTCCCACCAACCACCGAACATCATTTCCAAGCGACCGCGCAGGAAGATGTCTGTATGTGCCGAGATGTCAATCGTTATCTTCTGCCGCCCCTACAGCGCCCTTCTTCTCGCAACTGCAGCTGCAGTTCCACTCGCACTGTCGAAGTTATTATCGAGGAGAGCATTGATACATTAGCCGAGATGATGCAGAAATCGTGGCAGATAAAGTGAAGGAGAATGTGTACTATAGATGGTATCGAATACGTAGCAGGAGAGCAAACAAACTTCTTTATAAGAACATGCCCGCCGCCGAACCTAAAGCAAGCAGCCCAAAGGTAAACAACCCTACCTTCACACTCCCTACATGCACTACCCCACGCGAAGCCGCGCCGGTAGACGTACTCGCACTCGCAATCGCACCTGCGCTTCCCGTCTCCGCCCCAGAAGACGCAGCCACGCTCGAGCTCGCGGTCCCCGTCCCCAACACCGACGACGAACCCATCTCGGCATCATCGCTGTACCTCTCCTCATACCTCGGCGCACAAACCGCTTCCTTCACCCTCTTCTGCAAACACTCTCCCACCTGCTGCCACGTCGTACTCTCCTCATCCTCGATCCGACACTGCACCATGCAGATGCCCGCCTCGCTCTCCTCCTCCCCCGCGCTGAAGGAGTACCCGTACGCCTCGATCCCGTGGCCGGGACAGCACGCATACATGTCCCAGAAGGCGTTCTTATTCACCTCCTCGGCATTGCTGATCACGCACCCGGCTTGCAGGCCCAGCGGGCCTTGCAGGCGTGGGTACTGGGTTGCCGAGGCGCATGCTGTGCCGGCACTGGTGGGCGGGAGCCAGGTGGTGTCCGTGTAGGTTGTTGGGTAGGAGGAGGGGGGGCTTGGGGAGGCGTTGGTGTAGGTGAAGAGCCTGAAGGGGTAGGTGGTGGTTGGGGTGGGGCTGGGGGTTGTCATGGTTGCGCGTGGAGGACCGCAGAGTATGAGAGGTTTGGTGGACTGGAGTGAGCGGTGCGGCTGTGACAAGTGTGTATGGGGTTTAATCTTATGTGAGTTTCGGCGGATTGTTCTAGCCCCTACATCGATCCCAAGACCGGTGTGGCTGTTGCGGCCTGTATTTATATTGTAAGCCAAGGCGGCTTATCTGATGATGGGTGGCCTGAAAAGCTCGCTTGAGTCCCACGCGACATGGCTGTCTTCTCGTTAGCACCTTCCTGTTCCTGTGGTCTAAAACAACGCTGTTACTGACTGAGTGATGTTCGACGTCGTGCAATGAGTTGTTGTAAGGAAGCGCTTTTAGCGTGCTTTAGCTTGAGTTGTCTACCTACCTCTTGCACTTCAAAAATAGTGGCAGACAAGACCTCTGTCGTGGAACACTATCTGCCTACGCAATATAGGTTTAGGGCATTAGAGGACTATAAAAAAGCTAGATAGGTAAGTAAATATAAGGTTTTGAACTTATAGTCTTTAGAGCTTAATCTTAAGCTGTGATTGTAGTATTCTTGTTGTGAAGTAGCCTGTTATCTGCAGCTTTCTTTAGCGTGCAAGAGCCTACACCTCGGAGCAACACACCAATTAGGATGAAAATGGCAAGGAGCCCTGCTCAGCACTGCATCTTGATCAGTAACAAAGGCTACCCGCTGCTTTGGAAGCATCATTATCCTGGGTGGGACGCTGAATACTATAGTGTAACCAACAAGTGGCTCTACCTTCACATACAATTGTAAAGAAGAACGAGACACGCCCTTAAAGCATCTAAGTAAGCAAAAAAGCAAGCTCACAGAAGGAAGCATCGCGGTCTAGGTCATGGAGATGTGCTATACTATCCCTCTGCTTACTCGATGAAGATACAAGTATTATTCTGACGTCTGTCAAGCACAACATCATCTACCTTCACTCCATACCACAAAAGCACAGACCGACCAAATACCATAATCATTCATGCTCTCATTGGGGTATTTAACCTCTCTATCCATCAACCAGAACACATAAAAGGCAGGGTTTGCAAAAGCGAGGGTGGAAAACCAGTACCGGGCGAACCTCCGGATTGCAGTAGAGAAAAAAACGTCCAGCAGTATTATACACAGTAGTAGCGTGCAGGGAAAGGACGCATGCGGAACAAGAAATGCTATGCAGATTGATCAGGAAAGGAGGTGTTGGTATGGTTGGACGGTGTGTGGTATGTAGTGGTCATGTGAGCGGAATCGGCCGTGAAAGCGTCGTGATGTTGAATGGATTGGGTATCAAACGGTCCAAGAGGGGAGGAATGAGGGTACGGGCGCTTGGTGGGCTACGGCCACCAGCCCTGTCTCTTGTAGCTTTCGATGACCTCTTCGACGCCCTCTTTTGTCAGCTTTTCGTGTGTGTATCTGCATTTCTTGTTAGCATCTGTTCGGGGCTAGAGCTTGGAGGGACTGACTTGAATCCTGTGTCTTTTTCAAATGCACTGCCGTCCATGCTGAGATCTGTGTCCTTCAACAGCTCCTTCTCCATGAAGGGGCTGAGGGGAGTGGACTGGCTGATGCCGGCGGCGTTCTGCAGCTCGGCCCACGGGTCCAATGTCTCATCGTTCACCTCATCGACAACGTGGTCCATGTTCAGCCTTGCGAATGCAGAGATCAGGGTGCCGTGGAAGCCTGTCTCGATGTTGAAGACGTCGTGCATGATCTTGGCGACCATTCCTTGTGCTGCTGCATGTCAGCTCGTGTACTACAACACCAGATATCTCGCAACCTACAGGTGTTTCCGTGATCCACAATGTTGTAGATGGGCGCCGGTGTCTTCTGCGGCTGCTTGGCGTACCACTCTGCGCCAGTCCATAACGCTCGCACCACATCGTCAATGTGTACTGTATTCGTCCTCAGGTCTTCTTTCCACAGCCACCTCATCTCCTTGCCCTTGCTCTGGTATACCCTCGCCATGCACAGCGCCGTGCTGAGGAACTTGCCCGTGTACGGCCCGTAGGCATGCGCGATCCTCATGACCATCAGATTGAGCCCGTCCACCTTGGCCAGGTCCTCCTCGGCCTTGAGCTTCCACTTGGCCTGGTTGTTCCACGGCTTGAGCTTGTCCGTCTCTTTCCGCGGGGCGGTCTCGGGCTTGTAGACCATGCCTGTGCTGAGCTCCTGGAAGCACTGGACCTTGCGCTTGGCGGCTTCGCGGCCGACGGCCATGGAGAGGGCGTGGGAGCGGAGCTCGTAGACCTTGTCGTCTTGGGAGAAGCGCGTCTCACCGCCGCAGTTGAATACATAGTCGAACTCCTTGCCGCCCTCGCGGTCGAATATGCGCGCAAGGGAACCTGTTGCATGTGTCAGCCGGCGCCCTGCTCGTGGGCTGGTGGGCTGGTGGAGGGGCACGCACGTTCTTGCGAGGCATCAGCCTGCATAAAGCGGTCCCGCGAACATGCTTCCTTGAACTCGGGCGCAAGCCAGGCAAGCTCGGGCAGATGCTTGTCCACAAGGCGGACTTCTGAGGCGAGCTGGTTCTCGTGGATGTGCTTTGCGAGGTTTCGTCCGATGTAGCCTGCGATCAACTTGTCAGGATCAGAGCCTCATGCCACAATGGGCGTGCGGGGGACCACCCCCAGTCGGGTGACGTACCCAATCCACCGATTATAAGCACCGCTGGCTTTCCTTCTGTAGACATGTTTGCAGGCACACACTCTCAGAATGCTCTACTTCCAGCGCAACGGGTCTGTCGTCGATATTGTCGTGTGCTTTGTGTGCTCTGTAATCTCAAACCGAGAGATGAGTGTTGGTGATTGATCGCCGCGCTCAGGACGTGGGCCGCGCCGTGACTGCAGGAATATGTTCCCAGTGCTATGGGACTGCCACACCTTTTAGGGAAAGAAGGCAAAGCCGCGGAAGTAGCGTGTAGTCCTCACAAGAATTCGACAAAGTCTGCAGGGGAAGAGGAGAGATTGAGAGCTACGGCAGGTGTTATACAAACTTCTCCCAACGAACGCGATTCATTGACGTGCAGACCGCTGGAATCATGGGCGCCCGAGGCCAATACTTAAACCATGGCCACGACCGCCTCTGACGGCGCAAGATTTAAGGCTTAAGGTTGCTTTGAGCGGGAAGGAAGACACGGGACGAGTGTGGCTGGTGCAGGGTGCGTTCGTCGCAATTGCGCTGCGACACTGTTCAGCGTTGCTTTTTGGCCCGCAGGTGCTACTGTCTAAGACGATACACCAGGTGCATCACAGGGACAGATTGACAGGCCTGGTGTCCGTCGTTGCCCTGCAGGTACACGGTCTGCTGCTTTGTTGCACAGCATTAGCTCGGCGAGATGCAATATTGGTAAATCTACTGTACGCCATCTGCACAGAACAGCATGCGGGTGATGAACATTGGAACCGGACGGAAGCCAAGCAGAACGACGGCGCGCTCCCGTAGTCCTGAGCCTTCCCAGAACCTCGATGGTGGAGTGCTAACTATGACAGGTGCCCAATCTTGGGAGCGGGGCTCAGGGGTGGTCGGCTCGTTCTGCCCTATCGAGTAATGGTCGACGAACATGCCAAAACGCCAATCCTTACGGACATGCTGCGAGCGACGCAGGATGAGTAAACCATCCTGCTGTCGAACAGATCAATCTAAAAGGTATCATCTTGTCACTGTCTGGCATGTTCGCGTTGCACAGTCTCAGGTTAGAAGTACACTCCTGTCTCGGTTCAGAGCTCAGCTATCCATCTATTATGCACCAGCATCGACCCTGTCCAACTCCAACCATGACTACTCTACCCGCAGCAGCGCAACCAGCTCTCCGGTGAGACAGGGAGCATAGCCCGGAAGCGATCTGGAGAAACAAATCTCACGCGGAAAACTTGCGGAGCGCCCGAGACTACGAATCTCAAATGTCAACAAATAATTTTCTTATAGGCTGAGGTACGAGTCGTGGCCGCCAAAGTTTGCTTCTCTTCAAAACATGGCTTGAGCATGAATCAGTGTCCCCGCGTGCCTGGCCATGAGGTGTCACATGCCATGGTGGAGCTGCCATCTGTGCCGGAGTCTTATTCCGGATCCTTTCGTGAGACGTGTCTCTGGCCATCATTTCCAGAAGCCTTCCATGTTGGAGAGTGTCTGACACCTACTTCGTACTTGCGCGACCACTGTATGTGCGCTTGGATAAGGCCCACGCGCCAGATCGCCATGTTCCCTCTCCACTTGTCATGAAGTCGGCGAACATGTAAATCGATACTCAATTGCTGGCCTCTCTGACGATCATTCTGGGAAGTGAGAGTAAGCATGCCCGTGCATGCCGATCGTCCCGCTGCAATGCACGATCGAAGGATTTGTCACAAGCGGGACGCAAGGCCGTTGAGATAGCTGCAATGTCATAATTTGTTGCAGATAAATGTCTATCATGAATAAATGTCACGCAGTATGTTCTGCGAGGAAGCCTCAAGCTTGTTAGATAGAAAGCAATGCATGTGGCTGAGCAGCCGAGCAGAGGTAGGACAAAGTCAGAACGCTTTTCCCTAATAACTGCCAGAGACAGCCGTAGTGCCTAGAACTCCCAGTCCTCGTCGACAGACTTGATAGCCCAATCGAACTTCTCGCGAAGTGTCTTCGAGAAGAAGCGCTCGATTGGCACATCGAACTTCTTGGAGAAGACCACAGTAAGGCGGGGATCGATATAATTCTGGTAGAGGTTAGCGCTGATACTTGCAACTCAGGATGGGCATACTGACGATCTTGGAAGTGCCCAGAGCAACCTCCTTGTTGCCCTCTTTGTCCTCCATCTGAACCTTCATGTTCTCGATGCGTTGGTTCAGCTTGTCGACGGCAGTTTCGAGCTTATCAATCGATGGACCCTTGCCTTCGGCCTCGACCTTGCCAGTCTTGTTCTCCTTCTTGTATTTGGCCTCAAGCTCGTCAGCCTTCTCAAGGCGCTCTTGCAACTCCTTAGGCTTCATTTCCTTTTCGCCCTCTGCCGCAAGCTTCTCGTTGTCCTTCTCGAACTTCTTGGTGATCTTCTGACGCAGCTCCTCGACTTCAGCCTCTTGATGAGCCTTCACCCAGTCGATGTCAAGATCTTCGGGGCGCTCGAAGTACGCTGCACCCTTCTTCTTCTTGATTTTAGGGTCAACGTCGATCATCATCATCTGCGTTCTCCACAGCTGGTATCGAAGACCATTGATCTGATTGCGTTAGTTTGGTCTAGTTTATGCTCGTTCAGCAGACTCACCCTCTCTTGCATCTTTTCGATAGATCCAGCGTGGCCAGCAGCGACAGTACGCTTGTGATTACAAAGAATGGCAACCTCTCGGTTGGCATCGTTGTATGCCTTGACCTTCTCTTGAATTGTACCTGTAGCCTTCATCTCCTTTAAGAGTCTAGCCATCGTGTATGAGGCATTGTAGGTACGGAACACCTTCGCTGTCAGTCCTGGCATGTAGTTCGTCAGATGCTTGTTCAAGGCCGAAGTCGTCAATCTGTCGAAAATGTCGTCACCAGTGGTCTTTGGTTCCTTCTTGAAGATCTTCAGGTTCTTGAAGACTTGCTGATCGACTTCTACTTCATCGTAGAAACGAATGCTGTCTTTACCAAGGAAGTCGAAAACCACAGTGTTTGGTGGTTTCAACGTGACGTGCTGGAACTTCAACGAACAGCAACCAACTGTGTCTGCCTCATCTTCGCCCTTCTCATTACCCGCACGGAGCGCAAATTGGTCGATCAAGTAGATAGCAGTCGCGCGTTGCCGGTCGACCATCTTCTCTGACTTAAGGTCTTTCCTGTAGTCCGCTCGGATTCTGTCGATGTGCTTCTTCAGCTCGCGCGCCTTCTCGAACTTTTTGAAGTCGCTCTGGCCCTTGATGTCGGAGTTGGCAGCTAACATAACGTACTTATAGGCACCGTTGATGTTTTCCTGCCACATAGCGAGCCAAGTGCCTTCGTGATCATGCTTGACTTCCTTCCATTTATGCCCTGCAGGTGGCTCTGGTACCTTCGCCTTCTCGCCAATGTTTATAGTGATTTGTTCGGGCATCACTCGCTTCTTGACGCGACCAGTCTTGGGGTGCTCACCGCGACCGCGGAAAAGACTTGGGGGTTCGACGCGGAAGTTTCCAACTTTCTGCTTGCGTCCGTCCCACATGCAGTACATGAAAGGCGCTTCAACCTCGTCCTTCTCCGCTTTAAGTGCCTTCTTCTCCGCCGCTGGGAGGGCCTTCTTTTTCGCACGTTCAGCATCGAAGTGTTCGAAAATGGGCCTGAAGTCGCACTTCTCGAACTTCTTGATCTTGACAGTCTTGCCGTCCTTGTCCTTCCCGTGACCTGTTTTGTCGAGAACGGCGACAAAGTCTTCGAAGAAGTTCTTGTTGAAGGTGGGGTTTTCGACGTTGTGGGTGGAGTTGAGCATGCCGCCGTAGAAACCAGCAATCTCTTCTGCCTCCGGATGAAGGGAAACCGGTACTCCATCGTAGATCAACTTCACATTCTTCGGCAGGGGTTCGTACTCAGGTGGGAAGACGACACCGTTGTGCTCCAAGGTGTCCCACTTCTTAGTTCCATCTCCTTTAGCTGCGTCCTCCCACCAGCGGTATTCCTCCTCCTCTTGATCGGCATCGCGGTCTTGTTGCTCCTCTTCTTCGCCCTTGACCTTTGCCTTGCCCTTCTTTGGTGCGGCTGCCGCCGGCTTGGCTTTAGCCTTCTTTGCTGCTGGCTTCTTCGCAAGTGGAGCATCAGAGTCCGACTCTTCCTTCTTCACGCCGTTGGCTTTCTTTGCCGGTGCCTTCTTCTTCGCAAGAGGAACGTCGTCAGAGTCGCTTTCAGCCTTTGCCCTACGTTTCGGTGCTGCCTTCTCCTTGGTGCGAATGGCCTTGGCTTCCTTTGCGGCGGCCTTTTCAATAGATTCCTTCTTCTGAACCAGCTTCTTGGTCAATGGTATGTCAGAGTCGCTGTCCTCTCCGATCTGCTCTGCACTCGCTTTGGGAAGCGCTCGAGCCTTCAGAGGGACATCGCTGAGCTCGGAATCGGAGTCGGCTTGTGTATACTTCGCTTGTTGAGAAGTTCTTCGACGCTTACTCTAAAGGAGAGTTAGCGCACCATTTATGTCAAGAAGCCCAACACCGATGACCTACGAGTGGCTTGTCGTCCTCGTCCTCGGAACCGCTGCGCTCTTTGTAGCTGGTGGTGGGAATGCTGCCACGAGACTTGCGCTTCCCGTTCGCAGTGCCGTTGGGCGCATCGATGTCCATATTATCCACTGGGCCCATGCGTATCGAGATACCAGGCTCAACGTGGCCGTTGGCGGGCAGCTGCTTGTCCATTGCTTTATCGACGGCCTTTGGAATTGTGTCCTTGGAAAGAGCTGATCGACGATTGAGTTAGTCTAAAGTTGATGGGTTGTTCGGCAGCACGCGCAGAAGGCTGAGAGGTGATGGGATACGGGGTGGAGAAAGCCCTGACGGAATAATTGCAGGCACTACGCGTGCGTATGTGACGTAGGTAATGAGGCAGGTGAAGCGCAGCGCAAGCAGACTTACCTTCGTGGTTCGCCTTCAAGAGAGGCGTGTCATCCGAGGAAGACATCTTGAAACCTATTTGGACGCGTTGGTGTCGCGAAAGCTGAGAGAAGAGAGCGGTGCGAACAGCTTTGTTCGACGCGAAGACAGAAGCTCTAGCGGATCCGAAGGAACGGGCGCAAGAGATGCGCTGTAATGATGGCGCGGCGTGCTTAAGTGTGGAGCAGCCGCCCGCTAGTATAAACCAAGATGTGAAGGAAGTGATGGTGAAGGGAAGTGAGAAGACGATTGATGAGTGAAGAAAGAGGAATGCTGGGGTTTATGTGAGCCTCCCTTCAGCGGACTCGAGGCGACGGCGCACGGGCTTCTCGGCCTTTACTAAAATGATCGCGCAGGAAACTCTGGGACGAACGTCGCCCTACTCACGGTGAACATGGCACGAGATAAGATATGTGGGTGGAACATGTGAAAGAGAGAGCAATGCACTAGGTAGCTACATCGACCAGGCCAGGCTGCAGGGGCAAATCTGTGCGCAGCTGCCGGCTTTGATGTAACCAACCTTGTCTGCGTTTGGTCGCTTTGGTGCTCCTTCCATGTCCAAGGCCATTACCTATTGTCCACGGCCAACACCGCACAAATACCGTCCTTTTTCAAACAGTGCGACTGCAGGCGCATCTGCAGGCGGTTGGTCTCAAGACATCGAGCTTCTCAGCAAACTGCAGTTTGACAATAACAGGCGCAACGCAGTGTCCCGAACGCGGTGCCCAGGTGCATGGGGGCCGGGCACGTGATGTCGGCCGCATTGCCCAGGTGCAGAACGCATGGACATGGACGGCTTAGCGCATCAGATTCCGCCCATCGCCCATCGTGAAGCTCGAACAGACAGCAGCTCACCACCATCACCCGGCCGCCGCCATCTCCACTCATCCCAATTCCTCGCCATGATGCTGTCCCGAGCTGCCCGCCCCGCCATGCGGGCTGGCATGGCCGCCGCCGTCGCCCGGTACGCACCCCCCGGAGCAGCAGCTTTTCGCCCGCCGTGTCCAGCGCTGGCCGCATCCATTGCATCTGCAATTGCATCCTCTACTGCATCGAGTGCTGACTGAATGTTCGCGTGTGCAGGCCTGTCGCCCCCGCCGCTGGCTACGCCACTCTCCGTGAGATCGAGGGCCGCCTCAAGTCGATTCGCAACATCGAGAAGATCACCAAGACCATGAAGGTCGTCGCCTCCACCAAGCTCACCCGCGCCCAGAAGGCCATGACCACCTCGCGCGCCTACGGCCAGACCTCCAACAAGGTCTTCGAGAGCGCCGAGACCAAGCCCCTCGACAACGGCAACAAGACACTGCTCGTTGTCTGCTCCTCGGACAAGGGTCTTTGCGGTGGTATCCACTCGGGTATGTCGAGGAAGGTCCGCAGCATCCTCTTGGACGCCCCCAACGCCGACCTCGCCGTCATCGGTGAGAAGTGCAAGGCCCAGCTGTCGCGTTCCAACGGCAAGAACTTCGTCCTCAGCTTTGCTGGTGCCGGAAAGGACATCCCCACCTTCGCCGACGCCTCCGCCATCGCCGACCAGATCTCGCTCCTGCCCACCGACTACGCCTCCATCAAGATCATCTACAACAGCTTCATCAACGCTGGTTCCTACGAGGCCACTATCCAGGAGGCTTACTCTCAAGAGGCCATCATGCAGTCCGGTATGCCTAGATTGAGCCCGTAATCTTAGATCTGTTCTGACATGGAAACAGCCAACTACTCTGCCTTCGAGATCGAGGATGAGGCTCTCCCCAACCTCCGCGAGTACGCTCTTGCCAACTCGCTTTACTGGGTATGTTTGCAGGACTCGGCCGCGCAAACAGTGTGCTAATCATGTATAGGCACTTGCTGAGGGCCACGCCTGCGAGCAGTCCGCGCGCCAGAACGCAATGGACAACGCCTCCAAGAACGCTGGTGACATGATCAACAAGTTCCAGATTCTCTACAACCGTACCCGTCAAGCCGTCATTACTGGCGAGCTTGTCGAGATTATCACTGGTGCGGCTGCTTCCGAGAACTAGAGGCTGTAACGGCGGTAAACTAGATATCCCGAACATTTGGCTCAGTTGCGCCGTGTAGAATAAGTACTGTTCATAGCTCATTTGTCACCTGCTAAGCAACTGCAAGCCCGTTCCCCGCCGCCTTTGTGTTGTGTTCAGCGATGCTACTAATCCGGAGTCAAGCGCGATTTCGCGCCCGCTTTCGCTCGTAATTCTCTGATCATTCCTTCACACTTCTGCAGAATCGTTTTTCAAACCATCGTCCTCCGAATCATCGTCCTTCAAACATTGTATATCACTCGAAAACGGCTATCGACTTTGTGCGGCGCATCATTGCAGCCGAGCCAAGGTCGCGATTCAGCACAGCGAGCGTGACCTGTCAAGCAAGGCAGACGAGACAGATCGTCTATCGATTGCAGGGCGGTTGAAACCATCACTTCGCTCGAGAAAACCTTCGTGCATACACCAGCTAAGATAAACACTTTACAGCCAATCGCATGGACGCAAAGCTACCCGATTAGGAAGTCGTGCCTCGCAGGGATGGGGGTTGAAACACGGTCCAGCCGTTGAAACAATCGGGGCCCTACCTCTTTTGGTAACATTCAGACAAGACTTGAGCTATTATATGGTGCGTCATGTGCAATTTGCGCAGGTATTCTAGGATTTTGGTGTTCTTTCGTTTGAATATTTGTTGCTGTTCCCCGGGCGTTGGACAGCCTCTTGACATCATTTAGGGTCGTAGGGTTCGACGCGATTACTATCGTCAGCGTCAAGCGTGCCCCTCTCGCAGCTAGTCTGCGTTATTACTTCATTGACTCCAGCCTTCGCAATTGTTGAGCAGGACTCTCGTATACGTTCTTTTGACGTTGGAGCTTGTTCCACGTTTGCTGTTCTACGCTTCTTTGCACTTTGGCTGGACCTTGACAACCATCCAAAACAAAACAACAACGACATTTTAACGATACAACAACGCAACAACACACCAGCATCATGGACGAGGCACGGTACCGCGAACTGAGAGAGAAGATGGCCGCTGTAGAGAGTCTCTACGCAAGTCGACACTACTCGCAATGTGCAAAGTTAGGGGAGCTCCTGCTGAGTGAGACTCACGACCAAGTAACTATGCAGCAACAACTCCACACAAAACATTTCATCCTAACATCCACCAGACACACCCGCTCCACCTAGCGCACCTTAACTTCTACAGCGCCCTCTCTCATGACACCCTAGCACGCGAAGCGTCGCTCAGAAACCGCTGGAGAGAACTCAGCCTCGCAGACCAGCACTACACAGCAGCCATACTCGCCTTGTCCCCGCTTCTCTCCTCCTTTCCTTCGCAACAAGAAGCTCCCTGGTCTCCCGCATCGTCCGTCTCATCACCGTACATGGAGTCCTCACAGCGCCGCAACTCCATTTCCTCGCACACCAGCGCAGCATCCAGCGCGACTTCCGTCGACGAGGACGATTACATGGACTTCCCTCTTCCGCCCAAGCCCGCGCATCACACTCATGGCTCAGTCAAGAACCCCACACACAGCCAATCCCGCACGGTGGAAACAGCAACAGCCCCACTCCAGCTCCGATCATCCACCCCGCGCCCCGTCACGCCCCAGCAGTTCTACTTCACCGCCAACATCGCCGCCTTCGCGCGCTTGCTCGAAGCGCACCGCGCTGATGTACGCGCGCAGAAAGAGAGAGCCGGCGCCCCCTCGGTCAGATTCGCGAGTCTAGAGGAGCCGCTACGTACGTCGCCAGAGCTCGTCAAGACGCGGTGGAGTCGCGATGGTGGTAGAGGCGAGGAAGAAGGGGAGGCGGAGGCGGAGGCGGAGCGCAGGAGGGAGAGGAGAAAGAACGTGGTGTTTCGGCCGAGGTTCGATCCCGAGGGTGTGAGGAGGCTGTGTGGGGAGGCGATGGCGGAGTTGGTGGGGTGAGTGAGCGGTTCGGGTTGCTTGGGGGAATTGGCTTGAGGTTTCGAGTTTTGAGGGCGATGTGGTTAGCTTTGTGTTCGGGATTGTATTAGTATTTTTTGTAAATGTTTACATTTTGTTGCATGGAACGGGCACACTTTCAGAAGCGGCGGAATGCCGAATAGTAGTCGAAGATTGATCGAATTGATCCATACATTCTATCCGTCCCATCACAAAGACACACCCATGATATCGTGACTTTTCCAGCCCAAAGCCCCAAGAACGCCTTAGCAATGCAAACACAACCGACCACGGTCGACTCTCCCCATCTACTTCATCATCTCATCCAGCCCGCGCTTTATCCTCAGCGTCTTGATCTTCAGCTCCCGCACGCTCTGGAGGAACAGCTCGTCGCTCTCGATCTGGCCCGTGCTCTCGACGCGGAAGATGAAGTGGTCGCGCACGCGACCCAGGCGCACCTTGTCCTTGAACTCCGGGTGGCGCAGGCACTCGCGGCTGACCGTGTCGTTCATGGGCTTGTCGACGACGGCCTTGTTCTCGCCCGCGTGGCCGGCCAGCTCCGGGTTGGACGCGGCTTCCGCGTCTGTGATCTTGTCGAGGCGGATGACGCCCTTGGGGAAGCAGCGGGCGAATTTCTTCGCGTCCGCGCCCACGATCGGTGATAGGATGTCGATGGTCGGCATGAGGCGGTAGCTGGCGGTCGCGACGGGGGAGAATTTGGCGTGGTCCTGGCCGATGCCCTTCATGGCGTGCATGGTCAGGGTGATTCTTTGGCCCGGGCGCATCTTGACGATGAGGATGTCTGGGTTGGTCGCGCGGATGGGCTGCGCGTCGTCGAACATTTCGGCCTGCTTGCCGAGCGGTGCCCAGACGAGGTCCTTCGCGTAGACCGAGTGGTTGACGTAGAGCTTGTCCGGGTCGGTTTCGCCAGCGACGGCGCGCTGCAGGCCGCCCTCCTGCCAGGTGCACTCAACGTCGAGGTGCAGAATGGCGCAGTTGAAGTCGGATGGTCCGCCAGAGCCCTCGTCGTCGTCGGTCGGCTTGACGTACCACTTCATCCACTCCAGGCCCTTGGGGTCGCCGCAGAGCGGGATCAGGCCTAGGCGGTGGGCGAGCACTTCGTCCTGGATGATCGATGTGTTCTGGTAGATGAAGACGTCCTCGATAGCGAGCGTGGGCAGCTCGGAGAGCATAATTCGGCGGAAGGCATTTGCGACCGAGGTGTCGACGCCGGAAAGCGAGAAGGACGAGTCGTAGGGTGTGGGGCGCGCGTGGAACTGGACGTTGAAGTTCTGCGACAATTAGCCTCAGTTATGTTATAGGAATACACAACTACTATGAAAAGTAGCAGCGCATACCTCCTTGAAGTACTCCAGGTCCCACTCGTGGTTTTCGCCTGGCCAGTGACCGGGGAAGTCGTTGGACTGCTGGTTCTGGACGATCTCAGCGCCGACATGGAGCTTCTGCAGGCGTTGTTAGCAAAAATAAAATAGCCAGTTGCGATCGCGAACATACTTTGCGCTCGGCAAGCACGGCTTGATTAGGGAGGGCCATGTTGGCGGATGGTGCTGCGAGAGTTCGAGATGCTCGGCGCGGGCAGCTCAACTTTTTTGATAGCCATACTTTCTGTCGGCCACCCAATGCCAAGCGCCGACGCCGTGCGCGGGCCAATAGACACCACGACAAGTCCATATGTCATGGATTTTGGTCGAGCTTCATCCCGCCACGCCCTCAATCTCCACTCCACACGCCCATTGAGGCTTCATACGGGCATCTCCAGCGAGCCTCCCTCACCATGCCCGTCTCCGTCGCGCGTCTGGCCGGCCACGCCGCCAAGCGGGTGTGTCTGAACGCCGCCCGCCCCCAGCTCCGCACCGCCCTCCCTACACGAACCATTGCGCGCCCGCTGTCGACTACCCTCGCCCGCCGCTATGCCGAGATCGCGGACGGCGAGCGCACACGCATGATTCCCACCACCGAGGACTTCAGCACCCCCATCCAGCCCGAGGACCCCGAGGCCCTTGAGGAGCACGACGATGAGGTCCACAGTGCCCGCAAGATTCGTCATTACACCGTCAACTTCGGTCCCCAGCATCCCGCTGCCCACGGTGTGTTGCGTCTGATTCTGGAGCTCAATGGAGAGGAGATTGTGCGCGCCGACCCCCACGTTGGTCTGCTGCACCGTGGTACCGAGAAGCTCATCGAGTACCGCACATATCTGCAGGCCCTGCCCTACTTTGACCGTCTCGACTACGTCTCCATGATGACCAACGAGCAGTGCTTCTCGCTCGCTGTCGAGAAGCTGCTGAACATCGACATCCCCATCCGCGCCAAGTACATCCGTACCATGTTCGGCGAGATTACCAGGATCCTGAACCATCTCATGTCTGTCTTGTCCCACGCCATGGATGTTGGTGCCCTGACGCCTTTCCTGTGGGGTTTCGAAGAGCGTGAGAAGCTCATGGTATGATGGAAAGCTGCAGTCGGCAGATGACATGAGAGGCTAACAGCTGCAGGAATTCTACGAGCGTGTCTCCGGCGCCCGTCTCCACGCTGCCTACGTCCGCCCTGGAGGTGTGTCGCAGGATCTGCCCATTGGGTTGCTCGACGATATCTACCAGTGGGCCACTCAGTTCGGTGACCGCATTGACGAGACCGAGGAGATGTTGACTGACAACCGTATCTGGATTGGCCGCACCAAGGGTGTCGGTATCGTCTCTGCTGCCGATGCCATCAACTACTCCTTCTCCGGTGTTATGCTCCGCGGATCCGGTGTTCCCTGGGACATCCGCAAGTCGCAGCCCTACGACGCCTACGACCGGGTTGATTTCGATGTCCCCGTCGGCGTCAACGGCGACTGCTACGACCGCTACCTGTGCCGCATGGAGGAGTTCCGCCAGTCTCTCCGCATCATCCACCAGTGCCTGAACGATATGCCCGCCGGCCCCATCAAGGTCGAGGATTACAAGATCGCGCCCCCGCCCCGCGCGGCCATGAAGGAGAACATGGAGGCTCTTATTCACCACTTCTTGCTTTTCAGCAAGGGTTACACAGTGCCACCTGGCGAGACCTACAGCGCCATCGAGGCGCCCAAGGGCGAGATGGGTGTTTTCCTTGTCTCGGACGGCAGTGAGAGGCCGTACAGGTGCAAGATCAGGGCGCCTGGATTCGCTCATTTGGCTTGCATGGATCAGATCTCGAGGGGGCATTTGCTGGCCGACGCCGTCGCCATCATCGGTACGTGACAACAGCACACCACATAACGACCACCTCGAATACTAATACTGCTGCAGGCACAATGGATTTAGTCTTTGGAGAAGGTGACCTGACATACCTCCCCAAACACGTCGTGCGCTTGCTGACAAGTCTACAGTTGATCGGTAGTGGGTGGTGTAGCGAAAGAAATGGAATGGCGCTAGCTTGTGATACCAGGCGGCAGACTGTACATACTGTACCCCTACTTTTTCTTTTTGAAAGTCAATCAACGTTTGCATGTTCATTTGACCGGAAGAAAAAAGAAACCATTGCTCTTTCGTGTGCCGTGCTGTGTTGAGCTCAAAGGTGCACCAAGAAGCTGTCAGATATCGCGACCGTGCCCTTGAGCACCCATTCCAGGTGGCACGGGGTTACCATATCCATAGTACCGTCCCTCCAGCGATCGCATCAATACGCCATCGTAATACCCTTTGGGATTGCTTGCCGTGGTAGGTGAGGCCACGACCGGGCAGGAGCCTTCAGCGCTTCTTAGGCGTGCCTTCCTGCTTTGGTGGCTCTCGTTGTAGACAACTCACGGGTTTGCGAGGGCAAGGGACCTGCACGAATTCGCTTTAAAGAATTCCGTTGATACGAGTGAGTCAAGGGCTCTTCTGCGGCATAAATGTCTATTCGCCGGCCTTATGCTTCGTCTTCTCTTTAGCAGAATGGATGCATGGAGCACCACAGACACCACATCAGACGCCATTTGGTCCAACATTGACGCTACAGGAAGAACCGGAAGAGCCCAGGCATACCACTTCGATCACGCTACAGATTCTGCACCAGTTCAAGACATGAGAGAATTACAAGAAAGCTAGGCGGGCTAGTAAGTGTAGGTTGTTACAACTTGTAATCTCCAGATTGATTTTGACTTGTGAGTATAGGGCATTTGCGTTGTAGAGTAGCCTGTTATTTGCGGCTTTCTTTGGCTTGCTGGAGCACGGTTTGTTAATTGTACAGCACTTTTCCACGGCCGACTGGATGCTGAGTATACTTGAAGAGTTCAAGTCTTTCGGAGCTAGGGACATTCACAGCTAGCGACATCTTCTTTTCTTATTACAATTCTTCAGTATGCACTTCCCAAAAGACAACATTTGGCCATCCCTGGAGAGTTTTACAGTGTCCGGTTGGAAGTGACAAGGTGCTGAATTTGCTCTTTGCTTTTTCTTATTCTCGAGGCAGGATCGCAGGGACGCGAATGTGGCTGTGGAGCTTGCCACATCATAGCGAATAACTCTATCATCAACGCTGCATTGAATACATCTCAAGTGCAAGACTATAGTTGTGTGCTTAATGTACCTTAAGAGTCCAATATAATAATGTTGCGGGTGAGTCTCAGAGGTCTTTGACTATAATGCACGCCTCGGTCTGATTGGCCACTATTTCGTTCTTACAAGAGTGCGTGTTTGCACCCTTGTGCCCATCAAGCTTGGCCCCGCGCTTGTTTAATCGCTCCACCTCTATCAACTACGAAGCAGCGTACGCCCAATCATCCCATTATTTTCTGCCCTCGTAAAACCCCTCACTCACGGCCCTACCTATGTACTTGCACGAAAGCGTTATCCATTGCGTGCTCGCTGACAGTCTCCGACCGGCCGTCCCGTGTTCGATCTCGGGGGCTTTATTCGCTCCTCGGGGGTAGCGAGCATCTACCCCACCATGCACATCGCTATCTTCACTTCGCACCGACTGGACTCGCATAAGTCCATCGGCCTTGTGGCAGGTTATGATAGACCAGTACTGGAGGCGAGCATTTCATGTCCTGCCTCGGCGACCATGATTAGCACCTAGTGCTGAATCTGCAAAAGCTGGCGAGTGTTGATGGAAGTTGCCGCTGTCTGCTGTGGCGCAGTGCGGCATACACACTCGCCATTGCGCTCGTGGTGTTGAGTCTGGCCGGAGCTATCGTGTACCATCGCCAGAATTGGTACACCAACAATACACGCGTGCATCTGGAGCAAACTGTGGCGCAGTCGCCCATGACGCTCAGCTTGACAGGGGTTTCAGAAGTGATCCCGCTCCACCAACATGCGGGGTCTGGATTTGACAAGACAGCATATGATCCTGCTTTTGCGTGGCTTGCCGGGCTGACTTGCCGGATCTGAGGGGAGTATAAGACCAGGCTGTTTCTCAAATTATCAATACATCACCTCCTCACATCCATTGTCATTCACATTAGTCTCTTCGAGAATTCCTTATTGATAAACATGTCTTACAATAACGACCGCGACAACTCCTCCTACGGTGAGGACCGCAGCTCTGGCTACGGTAACCGTGATCGCGATGACAACTCATCCAGCCGCAACGACGACTCTTACTCAAACAACCAGTCGAGCGGCTACGGCGATGACAATGACTCCTACTCCAACAAGAAGACCAGCTACGGCAACACTGACAGCTCCTTTTCTGGCGGCGTAGGTCGCAGCAACAACAATGACGACGGCTCATCTGGCAGCGGGCGTAAAGAGTCCAGCTTTGGACTAGACGACAACGATACACTTGATTCCAGCGACTCCACCAGGCACAAGAGCTTTGGTGACCAGTCAGGCGCATTTGGCTCGAAGAACGACAGCTACCCGAGCAATACCCCCTCTCGACTCGGCCAGGATAGCAAGATGTCCGACAGTGCCGAGAAGGTGAACCGATTCGGACACAGCAATGATGACGAGGGCTCTTCTTACGGCTCAAAAAATAAGTCGAGCTATGGCGATGACAACGAGGGTTCGTATGGATCCAAAAAGTCATCTTACGGCAGCAACAATGACGAGGACTCTTACGGTTCCAAGAAGACCACCGGCTACGGTAACGATGATGACCAGGACTCATACGGTTCGAAGAACAAGTCAAGCTACGGTAGCAATAACGAAGAGGATTCATATGGTTCTAAGAAGTCCACCAGTTACAGCAACGAAGACGACGAGGAGGACTCGTACGGCTCGAAGAAGACCAGCGGTTACGGCGGTACCAACGACAACGACACTTACGGATCCCAAAAGTCCAGCTCTAGAAACAAAGATGATGACTCTTATGGCTCCAAGAACACCGGCAGCTACGGCAACAATGATGACGAAGACTCGCACGGCTCCAAGAAGTCGGGCAGCTACGGAACCAGCAACGACAACGACGACTCTTATGGCTCGAAGAAGTCGAGCTACGGAAGCAACGACCGCGAGGACAACTACAGCTCCAAGCAGTCCGGCTACGGAAACGACTCAAATGAGACCTCATATGGCTCCTCCAACAAGTCAGGACGAGGCAACGACGACGATGATTCGTATGGCGCGCAGAAGCTGAGCCTCGGTGATGACGACAACAACTCGTACGGTTCTGGTAGAAATGATCGTCAAGAGTCTAGCTATGGCAGCTCGAGGCGCGACAACGACTACTAGAGAGGGTAAGCAATCTAGCTAAAGCTGGATAGAGCTGGTCGCACTTGCAGAGGCATGGTGTCTTGTTCCAGCCGCGCGAGTCTACTCCTGCTGTAGCCTTTTTAGCATAACCAAGCTTGAGTGTGTAGACTGATTATGCTCTTGAGATTACAATACATAATTTGAGTCAGCTGCACTAACAGCCTCTACTCGCATGTTCCTAATCGTATCAGTGGTGCTACTGAAGCCGCGATTTTTACCTTAGAGCAGTGCATTTACGTACTTCACCTTCTCTCCCCACCACCCAGCAACCAAGAAGAAAAGAAAACGAAAAATTACAGCTGACCTCTATCCAGGTCTGTGTCGCACTCTGTACGACGAACTCATCAGCTGCCGAAAGCCCCAAGACCAATTGGCGGACGTTCCTAGGCGGCTTGCAATGTATCCTAGAGGTCAGTTTGAGAATGTTGCTTTCTATCTAAAGCCAAACTATGCCAGTACTAAATCTGCCGAATTTGATCTGGTGGTCTTATCACGGCTCGGAACGGCGTACCTGTCATTTTTCGCTCGATTAATGGAAGAAAAGAAAAAAAAAAAAGGGGGTGGGCTTTCTGGTTTCGAGCCGCTAGTAATTGTTGCAAATGGTCTAGATTTGATGGGGGTGTAGAATGAGTCACATAGAGTGAGAGATTGAGATATGGGCGGTTGCATTCACTTGCCTTCGCTTTGGGCTCTACTTGCTTTGGGAACCAAGATCTTGGGACGTGGTGATACTCGGAGCTGCTTGAGGTGTTATGAAAGGTCATGGAATTGATGTTACTGCAGATATTATATGTCTTTTGTGTTGATATTTGATATGACGCGTTAGCTCTAGTAGAGATTACAACAGCCACCATACAAACACAACGACCATCTTACTCCAGCCATCGAACTATCTGTATCAATTTATTTGACAAGTTCGCAGAAAAGTAGTCTATGTGCAGCGCCCACACTCGTACCTCCATATACACCACAGCAATCAACCTATGCACCGCAATCATAGCCTGCCGCACAAATTTCTCCACCACCACACACTCCAACAACACAGCTGCAGCGTGTCTGTACAACTTCCCCTCTACTGCCACCGTATCCACCCTCAAGAGCGATCTAGCCACAGAGCTGTTTGGTTAAGGCTACACAGATAACACACCTTCGAGCTTATGTTTGTGCATCCGGGTAAGGAGACTTCCCTTCCAGAGTGCGTACAGCCTCTTGTCACCTCTGACTGGATGCCGAAACAATCTAAAGAATTCAAATTGGAAAGACTAGAACCAAAAAGCGTCTAATAGACAGTGTAGCCATCTTGAAATCAGTCCTGGTTGCGTAGCACTCGCTAATCAGGCTTGGACTACTCCCGGCTATCGCCCAGTCTTGCGTAGTGTTCGGCGTCCGGTCGCGTGAGATAAGAGGCTGTACTGTAAAGTTGAAAGCCTTGGCCTCAAAGAAACAAGGGCTCGACATGACGTTGGTATAAATTTCCTTAGTCTGGACAATGGGATTACAGGAGGTTTTGCGAAACGTCTGCATGTATTCTACTCCCTCGGTGGTATGGCCCCGAACAGCACACAAAATCAGAAAAAGGCCGCGTTACACTTGTTTTTGCAGTCTACTGTGTAGATTAGAGCTTGTAAGCGAATCACGTTCGCGCCTCGAAAAGCTGCTCTGCCACAAAGAAGAATGTATACAGCACCTTACCACGACTATCGGGACTCCGAGCACACTGTAAGGATCGTGAAAGTCAGCATTACAATTATAGGACCTTACATCTTATTGATGGGTTCAAGGCAATTTCGATATTTATTGGTTACATTTCTTTTCTTTGCTTCTTCTTTATTGATTCGTTCCAGGGTGTTCAACGTGGCTAGATGCTGTACGGCATTTGGACTTGGACGATACTCGCGATACTCGGTTGACGTTACTTGTGGCGGCAAAGTAGATAACCGTGAGTAGGCCCATGGATCGCGTCCGGGTGCGGCTCCTGCTGCTCGGATTGGGGTCACAGCAGCCCCTCAGTTGTAGTCCTAATCGTGAGACGATAGTTTTCAAATTCCTTAGTTCGACGGGCGGCGAAACATGCGGTGCCGTGGTCAGCTCCTGGCCAAGCTTAGTCTGCGTAGGATCCAACAGGCGCAAGAACATGCTTGATGTTGTACTACATGATATGATGAGAAGCAGGCGAAAATTGTGTTATTAGATGTGCTTGGCTCGATAACACTGCATTCCTGGGCGATGTAGAAGGGTATGAATGGGGGAAAGGGTCACTTGCGTATTGGGGAAAGCGTGAGCCTTGACGCAATTGAGCCCGGAAAGTGGCGCGCGTGCGCTCCTCACTTACTTATGGAGATGGCATCCGTGCATCGCGACTTTCACGTACAAACTGTCTGACATCCCACAGCCACACCACACCCCCAGGCTCGAACAGGTCCGCCCTTGCTCTCACTGCGTCGCTCTCGAAGCCACTGGCCATAACGGCCCATACATCCATCGACCGTAACACGAGCGCGCGCGCTCTCCGCTACCGCCAATATGGGGCTCTCCAAATCGACGCGCATCATGATCCTGCTGGGCATTGACTCAGCCTTTTTCCTGCTGGAGCTGATAGTGGGATATGCGGTGCACTCGCTGGCGCTGGTCGCTGATTCATTTCATATGGTATGGCAACTCGGCTGCGGCAGGCAGTAGCTCGTGCTAACTTTAGTGTAGCTGAACGATGTCATATCGCTCCTAGTCGGTCTCTGGGCTGTGAAGGTCGCCAACGAGAGGACCAACTCCAAGAAATACACCTACGGAGTAATTATAAGAACAATACAGCAGCCAAACTTATGCTGACAAAGTGCAGTGGCAACGCGCAGAGACACTCGGTGCTCTCGTCAACGGTGTCTTCCTAGTCGCCCTCTGTCTGTCCATCTTCCTCGAAGCCATTCAGCGATTTGTCGAGCCTCAGGAGGTATCGCAGCCCAAGCTCGTCCTTATAGTCGGATCCCTCGGTCTTGCCTCGAACATTGTCGGTCTTGTGCTGTTTCACGACGTCGGACACAGCCACGGACCTGGTGGCCATTCCCACGGTCCTGGCGACGAGCACTCTCATGCCGAGGAAGGTCATTCGCATGGCATCGAGGCACACGATCACGCACACGACCATGCACACGACCATGCACACGAGCACGAACACGAGAGCAGCTCTGCGCAGAGCCAACGAGTACGCCGTAAGTCGGCCTCTGGCAAGCGCGGCCACCGCCGCATTCGATCAGGCTCCCAGGGATACTCTACCCTCGACGAGATCTACGTACATCCTTCGTCCTTCAGGAACAGCATCATTGAGTCTTCTCGCCAGGCGAACGACTCCGACTCCGAAACAAGCGAGAGCGGCGTTAATCAACCGACCGAACAAACAGCCTTGCTGGGCAAGAGCAACGGCCATTCACACTCTCACGCCCCTAAGAAGGACCACCACAAGAGCCACAACCATGCCAAACCCAAGGACCAGAAGAGTGGCGGCGGTCATGGTCACTCCCACGGTGACTTGAACATGCGCGGTGTCTTCCTCCATGTCCTGGGTGATGCTCTTGGCAATGTCGGTGTCATCGCAACTGCGTTGTTTATCTGGCTTACCGACTACTCGTGGAGGTTCTATGCCGACCCCCTTGTTTCTCTCATCATCACTGTTATCATTCTTCTCTCTGCCATCCCGCTCTGCAAAGCTGCGTCTCGTATCCTTCTCCAAGCCGTGCCTGAGAACCTTTCCATCGACGAGATCAAGGAAGACATTACTGATCTGGACGGCATCATCTCGTGTCACCACTTGCACGTCTGGCAGCTCTCTGATACTAAGCTCATCGCCTCGCTTCACGTCCAGGTCAACTTTGACTTCAAGGATGAGGGCTCAGCACGATACATGAACCTTGCCCGCCAGGTGCGTGAATGTCTCCACGAGTACGGCATCCATTCTTCTACCATTCAGCCCGAGTTCTGTCTCGACAAGACCCACGACCACTCTGCGGTTGGCTCAGAAGACGAAGGCGCAAACCCCAAGGCTCCCAGTGTCAAGGGTGAGCCGGAAGCTTGCCTGCTCGAGTGCCCTGACAGCTGCGGCAACGCAAAGCAGTGTTGTGAACCAGGACAGAAGGGCTGCAAGGCCACCAACGGCTCATCAGCTTAGACTCTTCTTTCATCATCCCTCCACGCTCTAATCTTTCTTCGTTGTTTGTACGATAGCTTTTCTTTGCGCTCTCACGATTACCCTGTCATGTTCGACCGCCGGCGAGTTGCCGAGCATACTTAAGATCGACTAGGTATGGTTGAACCCTGTGTTCTAATCGTCGTACACGGGAAAGGTGCTGTAAATTCCACATTTATCGAGTGGCACTCTGAGCTGAGCGTAATGCATAACGTCTGTCTTTCAGGACGAATTGCTGCATGTATGGCCGAGGCATTGTAAAATGATAGGCCTAAAAATCATAGATTAACAATGGAGAGACGCAAGTCCATCTCTTGTATGAACATGGCACGGTCGTACTTGATATGCAACGTGTCCTGGTGCCTCACTACCACGCCCAGCTCGCTTCGAGCAGTCATTGGAGATCTCTAACAATTCGATTGGGCAAGGGGTGAACACATCCAATAAACCGTGTAGCCATCTTAACGAATTCTTGTTTTACCTAGGTTACACCAATCAGGACTGGAGTGCGTAGCTTTCGCCACAGCTCGGAGCCAGAAGGATGCAGCATGGGCATCTCAGTCCGGTGACGATACCAGTAGTGATCAATCCACCCGATGCGTACGATCAATATTAAATATCAGACGAGCCGTGTATGCATGTCATCATTGCCCTCGCCCAACACCCTCAGCGACGACAAGCAGCACGCCTGATACATTACACGCCTCATCTGTCTCGTGTTCTTATCTCTGACCCCACAGTCCAATGTCCGTCCGCACGTCCAAATCTCCATCTTTGTCCACACTCAGCGAATAATTCGCGCGCCTTTTGCCGCGGCTCAAGAGTCAGTGACCTACCGGCCACACCAATCCTCCAGAGACGTAAAATAAGCTCATGCGCTGACACGGCACGGGCACACAAGCGAAAGGCTTGGTACCTGCCAACATTGTCTGACAGGCACTGCCTAATTGGCTATGCAGTGGTGATCAAGACTCGATGCATCCGCGAGATGATACGATCATGCGCATCGCGGCGCGCTTCGAAGCGGCTTCCAGAAGCAACGGCATCGCCGCTCTTATCTCTTGCTCATGCGGCGGGACTTAACGCAGGGAAGTCGCGGCGGTCCCTGGACCCACTGGGCGGGCGCGCGCTCGACTCGCCTGCCATGCTGTCTCTTTCTCAGAGCAGAGAGAACCCGGCGTGTTCACGCACAAGACTGGAGCGCAGCCGGGCCAGCACCAGGTGGTTGGGTAGGCCAACGGGATTGAACCGGGGCAGCGAGCGGGGCGTGAATCTCCTTTCGATGAATGATGTGGGTCCAGAAAGCTTGACTACGCCTGCCGTAGAGGGAAGGAGCTTGGCATTACCATACCGCTCCGTGCCTGGGTGGGGCTTGCTGGCTGAAGATGGTCGTGGACAGCCGAGTACGAGCGGCAGAGCATGGCTGAGTGCGGGTGGAAGGGGATGGTGGTGGGTAGTTGGGGAGCGAGCGAGCGGCTGCGGGAGAAGGGGTGAGTGAGGGGAATATCATCTCGTCGTGAGGGGTGGTGAGATACGTTTGGATGCGTGGGTGTAGGCTTACGGTTGCTGGATACGAGGGTTCGGGGGACATGACACAAGCCTCAAAATACATTTTCTTGTAGAGGTGTGTGCACAACGTTCTACAAGGCGAGACCTGTTGTCTCCAGAATTTGTCTCGTACATTCAATACACTATGCGCCGATGTCGCTGTGTAGCCTACAAAAACACACAAATTCTGCTCTGGGAGTCACAGCACACTTTTGTGTAGGAGTCTTGGAGTGAGGTCCATTACACATCACGTGGCGACGGGGATATGCTCCATCCAAACAAAGGCAGGCCGCTCACCGATGGTGGGCTGACCGCCATAGCACCACATGAACTCGTGCCTGTCTATACGTTACCGGCGGTAAGCTTCTGCGCTCTTTGTGATTTCGTGGTGAGATGAGAACTGCCTTCGGGCGCGCCCGAGACATGTCAACGTTGAAACTTGGGAGATTGGTAGCCGGTACCGAGGGATCCCCGGGGTGGATTCGGCGGCGCAAAATATTTTCACGGCAAAGAGGCTCTGGGCTCAGCTCGAGAAGCAGATTTCAAAGGCAAAGTGTACTGCTGATAGTTCCGCAGCTTCCTATCTATTGACCTTGCGGCGTGGTGGGAAAGTTGGTCGCCTGTTCAGCGGCAAAAGAATTGGCGTTGCATTTGCGCGCATTCAGCCACTGCGGAACCTGGGGTTTCGTGCAGACAATCCATCCACTCATCTTTGTTCGGTTTCAACTTTATCAATCCGGCACTTCGGCAGGACCGCCAGAACAGCGTGTGGTGAAATGCTGAACGTAAGATCGCCAGGTAACCCGCCTGCTTCGGGCAGGTGGTCGCGGGCGTGGCGAATTGGACATCGCAGGTGGTGCGGATCGTAGGATTTCGTGGCGCGCTTAAGCCTTTCGCGAAGGCTTCGATTTTCTTGCTAGCGGACGTTTGTATGGTTGCAGTTAGCACCAACACTATCAAGACGTTACATCGCTGCTTGTCCGAGCTTAGGGTCTTGGTCCTCGGCCTGAAGCGAATGTCCCTCATGCGGTTGGTTAATGACTGTGTGCTAGGAGGAGGGGAGCCCGAGTTAAATGGAGGAGAGCAGCCGCTTCTGGCAGCTCAGGTGTCCGGTCTCTTCGAATTCGCCCTGTTCTTCCATTGATCGTTTGATCTCTGGTTGTATCGCATACTCCAGCCATGGCTACCGCACAGGAAACACCGTATGTTTGTTTGTTCTCTACAACACACGTCGCGTGCTAACCATCTTCCAGTGCTCACCAGCTGCAGCACCAGCAGGTCGAAGCTGACCAGCACCCACACCTGAATGGCTTGTCGTTGAACAACGACAATGTCGCAGGAGCCGGCATCACAGAGAAGGACTTCGTGGAGAAGCCCGTAACCGTCAGCTCTGGGACTTCTGTTCGCGATCCCGAGGTTGACGATGGCCTTGGTGGTGTCAGGCCTACAAAGGAGGAGCTCGCTACTCTGCGTAAGGTCGGCGAGCCTCTCCCCAAGGCTGCCTTTCTGGTCGCTATCGTCGAACTTTGCGAACGTTTCACCTACTACGGTGCCTCCGGTATCTTCCAGAACTACATCCAGCGCCCGCTTGATGGCAGCGAGGGACGTGGTGCTCTCGGCATGGGACACCAGGGAGCCACTGGTCTTTCCACCTTCTTCCAGTTCTGGTGCTATGTTACACCTATTCTCGGTGCCATCATTGCTGATCAGTACCTCGGAAAGTACAACACCATCGTCATCTTCTGCGGTGTCTACATCATCGGTCTCCTCATCCTTACCTTGACTTCGATTCCTGTTGCTCTTCAGGGCGGCGCTGGTCTTGGTGGCTTTGTTGCTGCTGTCATTGTCATTGGTCTCGGAACTGGTGGTATCAAGTCCAACGTCGCTCCTCTGATTGCCGATCAATACAAGCGTCGCCAGATGGTTATTGGCACCGACAAGAAGACTGGCGAGCGCGTCATCATCGACCCCGCGATTACTATCTCGCGTATCTACATGATCTTCTACTGGTGCATCAACATCGGCTCCCTGTCCCTGCTCGCGACTCCTTATATGGAGCGCGACACCGACTTCTGGTCCGCCTACCTGTTGTGCTTGTGCATCTTCTTCGTCGGCACGCTTGTTCTCGTCCTCGGTCGCAAGGTCTACATCGTTCGCCCGCCGCAGGGCTCTGTCATCACCAACGCTTTCCGTGTTATGGGCCAGATGATCAAGGGACGCAACATGGACGCCGCAAAGCCATCTCACCAGGCCGCTCTTGGAAAGCAGCCCACTGCTCTCTGGGACGATCACTTCGTTGACGAGGTCAAGCGTGCTCTTGTTGCCTGCAAGGTCTTCTGCTTCTACCCCGTTTATTGGGTCGTATACGGCAACTTCTCCAACAACTTCGTCACCCAGGCTGGTCAGATGGCTGGTCACGGCATCCCCAACGATCTGATGCAGAACTTCGACCCCATCGCCATCATCGTCTTCCTGCCTCTTATGGATCAGTGGTTCTTCCCCCTTCTCCGCAAGCACAGGATCAACTTCCCTCCTATCAACCGTATCACTGCTGGTTTCTGGATTGCTTCTCTCGCCATGGTCTACGCCGCCGTCATCCAGCACTACATCTACGAGGCCGGACCGTGCTACGGCCACCCTCTCTGCGAGGCCAGCGAGATCAACGGCGTCGCCCAAGGCAACAACATCCACATTGCCACCCAGACTGGAGCCTACATGCTCATCGGTATCTCCGAGATTTTCGCCTCGGTCACCGGTCTCGAGTACGCCTACACCAAGGCGCCACCTAGCATGAAGTCCTTCGTGCAGTCCATGTATCTGCTTACCAACGCTTTCGGTTCCGCCATTTCCGAGGCTCTCAACCCGCTCCTGTACGATCCCGCGATCATGTGGATGTTCTGCGGTCTGGCTGTTGCCTCGTTCATCGCTGGATGCCTCATCTGGATCCTGTTCCACCACCTCAACGACACCGAAGACGAAATGAATGCCTTGGACATGGATTACGATAATGATCCCACGCTGCGCCGCGCCAGTGTTCACACTGACCGCGCGGTTGGTCTGCACTCCCACCACGAGGAGGAGAAGAACGCTCAGTTTGCTTAGAGGCGCTGATGTGTGTACGATATAATATGATAATGTAGCGATTGCGCAATAAGCGCGTGTTGAAATGAATGGAATCTCAACCTCTTCATATTGAATCTTCTGTGCATCGGTGACATCTTGCGCTGATGTTGCGTGTTTCATAACATTTGCTTTATAGCAGCTGTAACCCAAGCTTTGCTTAACTTATAGAATCAGATTCGAAGTGGTTGCTGTTAAACAACACCTTGCTATGGCCGACGAGACATTGAGTACTCTAGCTCTTGCACGCCAAAGGACGCTACAGACAATAGGCTACTTCACAACGAAAACACTCCACAATTACAGCTTAAAATTAAGTTTCGAAGACTACAAGTTAGAAAGCTTATACTTACTTGCCTGCCTAGCTTCTTTGTAGTCCTTTTGTGCTCTGAACCTGCAGTGTGCAGGCGGATAGATTTCTATGCCGTAGGTCTTGTCTGCCACTATTTTTGACGTGCAAGAGTCTAGCTGAATTCAAAAAGGAAAGTAAAGTGGAGAATGCGGCTGATCAACTTTGCAGCCTTCTTGGAGACTACTGTTATTCAACTTGTCTTAAGCCTGCTAATCAGACTTGAACCACTCCAGCAAAACCTCACATTCTGCTGGTCTTGCATTGGACCCAGTGTCTGCCCAGAGCCCGTGAGGGGCAATGTAACCCACGGTCGTACAGACCACGCAAGTCTGAGGCACAACACGCACCATCCATCCAAGGCATTACAAGGACAATGTCGCCGCCGCCGGTCGATCACCCAATCACATCGTCGGACCTCAGGTCTTTCGACGTCATGAGGGGTCCAGGCCAAAGCTTCATGTGGGGTCGACACATCATCCTCAGATCGCATACAATAACAGCTCAACTTCAACTTCAGCTTGCTTCATCCAATTCTTTCAGTTGATATCCAGTTACACAGTCCAAAACCTATTCTTAAAGATTGCATTCCAAAAGGTCAGCGTTATCCCACTTATTCACGTCCATCCAGCGGGGCACCTTGGTGCAGAGTACCTGCATAACCCCGCTCTTCACGAACAACCTGCCGTATTGCTTCATGACAGCATCCTTGAATGGAGTATTTGCCGGGTTTTTGGCTGACTGTGGACTCCAGCATTCGTATTTGAGCCATGTCCTACAACGATTCCTACGGTGGTGAGCGCCGCAATGAAGGCTATGGCGGAGGAGGCAACAGTGGTTACGGCCGCGATGACGAGCGCCGCCAAGAGGGGTACGGTGGTGGACGCCAGGAAGGATACGGTGGAGGTCGTGATGATGAGCGTCGTCAAGAGGGAGGATATGGTGGAGGTCGCCAAGAAGGCGGATACGGTGGAGGCCACCAGGAAGGAGGGCATGGCGGAGGACGCCAAGAAGAGTATGGCGGAGGACGTCAAGAGGGCTATGGCAATGACCGTCCCAGCGGAGGCTACGGCAACGACCGCCCCAGCGGTGGAAACAGTGGATACGGCCAAGATGAGCGCCGCCACGAAGGAGGTGGTTACGGTGGAGGTCGCCAGGACGATTCGTACGGCGGGCGCCCAAGCGGTGGGAACAGCTATGGCGACAACGACCGCCCCTCTGGCGGTCAAGGAGGCTATGGCCAGAGCTCGTCAGGTGGCTACGGTCAAGGCTCATCCGGAGGTTACGGTGGCAGCTCTGGCAACCACGGCGGCCAGCACTCTTCCGGCACTTCTTACGGTGGGGGCGGAGCCCATGGCGGCAGCTCAGACGAATTCGGCGAGGCTGCAAGCCACGCCCAGCAAGACGCTGGGTCCTCGGGCGACTCAAACCTGTTCAGCACGGCGCTCGGTCTGCTCGCTGGCAATAAGCACAAGCTACAGAATGAAGACGTCGACGAAGACGACGCGGTCCAACAGCACCAGAAATTCTACGGCAACCAGCAGGGAGGTGACCACCAGGCTACCTCGAATAATGTCGGCGCTGCCGCGGCCATGCAGGCACTCAAGATGTTCAACGGCGGCAGCAGCCAGCAGGCTTCTGGTGGCCAGAACAAATTCATTGGTTTGGCTATGTCGCAGGCAGCTCAGCTGTTCGATCAGCAGAGCAGCCAGGGCAAGACAGTGAGTAGATCCAGCAACTCCTAGCAGCTCATCAGTTAACACATGTTCCAGGATCCCAGTGCTTCGAAGCAGGATGCAGTTGCCCAGGCTGCTCAGATGGCGCTCAAGTTCTACATGAAGAGCGAGATGGGCGGCGGAGGAGCGTCGGGTGGAAGCTCAGGCGGTGGTCTTGGAGGGCTTCTCAACATCGCGAGCAAGCTGATGAAGTAAGCGCTTGCCTTGGTGATGCGAGCTTGGATCATTGACGAACTATACGTACATAGTCACGACTAGGGAATCTCTAGCGTTGGAATAACGATACAATATCAACCTCGATCTTGCACTCATTTCCCTTGTTGGACATACCACAGCATATCGTCAACTCTAACCAGCCGCCTGGCATCCTTGGAGGATCCAGTTGAGAGAAAACAGTAAGTGAACGTGACTAACAAGTAAATCCCAACAGGCCTAGAATGTATACTTCTAACGATACGCTTCCATTAGGTTGCATGTTAAGTGTGAATTCCCCTTGCGTCGCCGACAATACCCCTTTTCGCTGCGGGCGCGCTCGCGCATCGCGACGCCTCACAGTAGCTATGCTACAGGAGCTTCGTGAGATAACACAGTATCTTTTCAGAGCCTACGTGCAACCACACTAGGCACCGGTAGCTGAGCCTATCAAGCGCGTTCACCTACATTGCCTCGAACTGGCCTGACTGAACCCTAGCTAAGCGCTTATTTAAGTAAAGTGGTAACTTTAACAGGAGTGTGAGTGCTTCGCGACTATATTTTCAAGTATACTAGTACTATGCAGTCCTATTCACTAGAGTACTGTTTCACTTGTTGCTAAGTAAAGGGCTTCGCTGTTCTTTAACAAGGCTTGTATATCTGAAAAGCGCCAACTCCGTTTTTATACCTCTTGCATGCATCTGTAACTTTAATCCACCGAAGGCCAATCTTGTGTTCCCCTAGAAAACACCGATCGTTAGCCTAAGAAAAGAAGAAGAGAAAGAGAAAATACGTGATTGTCCGGGGTCATTACCTTTAGAAAGCTTAAAATAGCCATGGCTCCCACCATGGTGCTCCATGCACTCCTCTCCAGTCCCGCAATCAGTATCGTCAAGCGGACCATCTCCAAACGTCTCTCCTACGCGTTCGTCGTCGATATACACCTCAAAGTGCTGGCATCTCTTGTCAGCATCAGCCACCAAGAAGATGCTGTCCTCAGGGATATTGACAACATTCGAAACGACGTCTGTAGACTCTAATGTCTGAGCCTTGTGAGGCAAAACGATCTTTGTCCAAGGCTGAATGATTTCTGTAATACAGGGCGTGCCCACGATCTGTTGCTCGTCTCCTAAAGCCGGCGTTATAGGAATCGAGCCTAGGTTAGGACGAGTTTGGTTGAACACTGCTCCGTCGCGACAGACACACGTGCACGAATCGTCGACCGGCACCGGTTCGGCGCAGGAGAGAGAGGGAGTGTATCCTAGGAGAATGCGTCAGCGGTTCAGAATATCTATCTGCCAACAGATGGGAGACTTACCATTCTGACACGTCGTAAGAAGGGTGTCTGCAAGTATACCAGATGAAGAGTGCGCACGGGTGCTGCGGCAGAGCAAAAGAGACGTGAGGAAGATGAAGGCGTGCATCGTGTAAATTGCTATAGACAAGGGATTGATAAGATGAGTACAGTGCAGAGTCAATATAGAATGATCTGCTTGGTGGGACTTCTACTTATCATCTTGGACAATCTCTCGGATCCCCTCTGTACCTCCGACTCCCGTTGTATATCTGGAAGCCAAGACTTGGTAGTTGAACCGGAACTAGAGCCAGAAGTTTCGATGCTTACACTACAGCAGATGTGAGTATCCACGGCGGATACCCAGACCCAAGTTTTATGCTTTGATTGGTGAGAAAGTCTGACAAGTAGATGCTCGCTTGTTGATGATGTAGCTCAGCATTCAATTGTGCGCCTTCTCTAACTGGTCACGGCCTCCACCTCCACCCACGCGCCCTCCTTGCCCAAGCCCTTGGCATAACAACGACCAGCTACCTCCTTGATCTGTCCCTCCTATGAATTAAATAATACCTACAAGGGTTACCCCACTGTGAATACTTACCCCTGCCATAATGTAGCCTATTGTGATGTAACTTTCTTCATCCAAACAGATCTCTACCGAAAAAGATTCGTCATGCACAGCCTGTGTACGGAGTAGAGCGGTGAGCAGATGTTACCCCCGGCCGCATTACCTACTGTGGCCGAAAAGTACATATACAGGATAGTAGATGTGCGGCGGAGATGGGCGCAGAGCATGTATGATGCGGATATAGGTGCACTGAGAATGCAGACACGACGCAAGAACTTGAAAGCCAGGAAGCCAAGGCGATACTCTCGCTATTTGCTCACAACTGTGTCTGCTGCTTTTCGCTTACTCGCCCGGGAAGGAAATGAATTTAAGTCTCGATTTGAACCCCACGAGCTGCTTCCTTGCTTTTGATTCGAACAGCTCTTTTTCGAAGGGTGATTGTTCCAAGAACTATTTTTCAAAGTTGAAACTTCAACTTTTACATAGAATGGGTCCGCATGTAAGTAATGGACAGTGTGAGAATTACCAAGGTGGGTATTCATTGGAGGCATCGCTTCAAAGACGAAAGCATCGAAAAGCAAGGTGTCAAAAAGGAAAGTTTGTGAGAACGTTCAGAACAAGTTCTGGGACCCCATTGCTACGCTAGATGTGTTGCCTGCCAAAGGGACAATGCGGCTGTTGTGCTACCCAGAGTACATGGTGGTCTGGGGTATCGGCCTCAACGTTCACACGTTAAAATAAGCCGACATCGGGTCTGCTTGTAACGTAAAAGGGTAGCACAAGGCAGATGTGTACATAATTCTGCGTCAATATTTGCTCAGTTGAAACCTCAACATAAACTCTGTCCAGAGCAACCGCTATGCAAACCTGCGTTGTGTCAATGATCCAGGCTGTCCGTAAGAGATAATGCCCTGCCGAGACCTGCCTGAGGCTCATTGAGTGGCTGAAATAGCAATGCTAGATGTGTGGCCAGCCTCTCTTAATATTAAGAATATACCACAAATACTAGCGACTCCATGCTGTGCTCGATTCGCCGTCTCGACCGAGCAAGTCCGGGAACGATCGTAGAAGAGTATAAAAGGTGGGTTCCTGCCCGTGCGCATCCCGAGCTGGCCTCTAAAGAGTTTAAAACTATCATTGAAGAGAAGGTACACAGCATACACTTTGTGTGGCAGGGGTAAGTAGTCCACAGAAGGTGAGCAGCACGCCTGGACTTAAGAGGCCATTACCAATCAAAAGTAGGCTCACGAATAGACATAACGTTACACTGCCACAGGATTAAGTAGTCCACAGTGAGTGATCCTCGGAGATACTGCAGCACGCCCAGACTTCAGGCCGCTACCAATCAAACTAGGCGCACAAACAGACGTCACATTATATTGTCAACGGTATAACGTCCTACTTCTTAGAACCTCTCGGGATTCGAGGCCTGAACGTTAGGTCCTAGTATCTACAGTAGACTACTGACCTTTACCATAATGTATATCATCAGCGGTACAGAATCTCTCGGGATTCGAAGCCTGAAAACCGGGCTCCAGTATCCATTGTGGACTACCTACCCCTGCCATAGTGTAAGGCGCCGCTCCGGCGACTTGAGCTCTTCGCTGTCCCCAGATGCAACTATGATCCTGCAGGACTCGGGAGGATTGGCCTGCGTGTCACTCGAGAGACCTGTGTTGTTTGAGTCGCCAAACCCTTCGGTCTTCTCCACTGGTTTATTCTTCTAGCTCCTTCATATTAGTAATCGAAGTAACTCTATCTACTACTCTAGTATGATAGTAATGACAAGGTCGACGATGCTGCTCAGCACATTGAGGATTTCGGTGAGGCCAGGTCTGCCTATGTACAGGGTTCGTCCGCCCCTGCGCCGGCTCAACCCGCAGAATCCTTGGAGCGCTCGGAGTCTTGAGCCGAGAGCACAGTAACACTCAAAGCGCTCGAGTATTCCAGCGCTTCGAATACTGATGTAATGGATATATTTGCGCATATCTTATTCGGTGGATTGCTTGTCGCACGAACTATAGAGGAGCGGGGCCGTGGAGGTGAATGACAAATTGACAACATAAAAGCGCAGCTCTAGAAGTCAATGTATTCACCATCCTCAAACACACCCTCCTAACCTGACCTATCTGTTCATACACGCGATGAGAGTCAACTGGGTATTTATCGTTTCCGGCCTTTGTGCCACAGGCTACACCTTTAACACTCAGGGGGTCATCAGCTCGCTCGACCTTTCCGGGAACTCGTACCAGTGTGGGAATGGTAAATAAACTGAATAATGGTAATAACCAGCAAAGCTAACGTAATAAAGGTGTGAAGCCTTCGATCGTTTGTGACGATGCATCGTCCGACAAAACCAATTGCTCCTGTACCTGTACCAACGGCATTACCTTTGACCAACCTCTTGACCCTTTCTCTTCTTCTGCCAGCGGAGCTCCCGACGATTCTGTTTGCCAGGCCGAGAAGACCGGATGTTTCGACCGCGAGCAACAACTGAAGGACGAAATCGCTTTACTTATAAAAGCACAACAAGATCAAACCGAACGCGAACAAGTGTTGATAAATGTGAATGCGTTGCTTACGAAAGGGCAACAGGACTCCGCCGCACGCGAACAAGCATTGAAAGATCAACTCACTGCCTACCAAAACAAACCAGCCTACACTTACCAAGGCTGTTTCACCGACAGTACACCGCGAGTACTAAATGGCAAACTGGTAAAAGAGACGGCTATGACAGTTCAGAGATGCGACAGCATATGCACAGGCTACAAGCACTTTGGTGTTCAGAATGGAAATGCTTGCTTATGTGGGCACACGATTGCGCAACCAACGCAACAGAAGAGCGAGGGAGAGTGTAATACGCCATGCAATGGGAATTCGGCTCAGAAATGTGGAAGCGGTATGAAAAACTCTCTTTACTCGAGGAATGATTAGATAGCGTTGAGACTTGGGATAGCGAGAAGAACACAAGCAAATAGCAGCAGTGATGCTCTGCGTCGCTCTTCATCGCCAGTTATCATGCTGGCGCGCAGGGTAGTGTGGTAGTGATGGCTCGTTTAACACCAGCCAAGGGGAAAAATAGAAATCATTGTGTTCTTTAGAAAGCAAATACCGTCATGCTTCCACAACTAGTAATTCGATTTGTTTCATTCTCTGGTGGAGCCTTCCTGTACTTCCATATTCTCTCAAGAAAAGTGGTCTTGTCGAGCTGTCGCATGGGACAATAACTAGAGGCAACATCCGTCACTGACTGTTGAAGCTGAAGTAAATTAGAGACATTTTGTGTGGCTAATGGCTGTGTTCGTGTACTTCAAGTTCTACATTTAAGAATGTGGGGGAGTCAGTGACGATAGCGTGGACGGTCCTAGAATCCAGAAATAACAACCCATACAGTACACCACAGCTTGTACGCCACTGTAGCGGATCGTCCCGTCCCGAACAAGCCGGTCGTGAGAATCATAATGTAAAGCCAAGAAGACGGATTAAGAATATAGTAGTATAGTAAGTACAGGTTATATAACATGTCATCCTACTAAGCTATACATATCCGAAATCTAGACTGCACAATTGTCTCAGCAAGCTATCCGCTCATCTACTCTCTACATGAAAACCAAAGCTAAATCACTCTGTTCTCCACGCATCTTACGCCACGTCAGATGGCTGTTCAGAACTGACACCTAAGGTTTTCCGCGCAGAACCCCGATATGCCTACGCTCAACATCAAGATCTCTGAGAAATACAAAAAGGCTAGGCAAGCAAGAAACTTCTGCTTGACCTTACTTGCAATCTTTGTTATACGTTTTTCAACTGTGGTCGTAAAGCAATAGGGTAGTAAAGTTGACCCTTATTCGCTACTGTTTCCGTCATACATGAGGCAGACAGCGTCCACTCTTTGGAGACTACCGAAGCGTCTTGAGGAGACCATAACAGCTGACTTGCTCTTAGTCTACTTTAGCAGACGCCCAAGATCCCATATACATGATCTAAGCATCCACCTTCTTCATGCCATTCTTGAAAAGCGGCGACTCCTTGATCCGCTCCCAATCATGCAACATCCTCGTATTCGCCGTCCCGTCCCTCACCTCCGTCCCCCCTCGCCTAATCATCTCCTCCTCAAACACCCCTATCGCGCCCGCCTGCCCCTCCTCCCCTCTTTGAACTCTCACCAGCGCATCCCTTAACTTCCCCGCATCAGTGACACTGTGATTCAACCCCTGCCCCCGCTGATACGTCATAGGATGTGCCGCATCGCCCACGAGCGTGACTCGTCCCTTTTGATTATCCCAGCGATGCCCCTCAGCGCCAGGATCCCACTCGGTCAGCCCCAGATACCACGCCGGAGCGTCGTCGGGCGTCCATTCGAGCGCGCTCTTCCACGGGTCGCAGAACTGGCGGGCAAGCTCCTTCTGCTGCTTGACGCGCTGCGCGTCGGTCCAGTGCTTGGTCGCCTCTTGCTCTTCTAGGCTGGAGCGCCAGGAAACGTAGAAGAAGAAGGTCCAGGATGAGGGGTCGTTGGGATCGGGCGCGTCGTGCATGCCAAAGAAGGCGAACATGTTGTTTGGGTGTGCGGAGGCGAGGTAGAGCGGGTGGAAGGAGCGGAGGTGAAGGGCTTGCTCGGCTGTAAAGCGTTGCTGGATGAAGGTCGCGCAGTAGGGGATATGGTTGATTGCGCCCCGTTCGCGGCCGAGAAGGAGGCTGCGCGTTGTCGAACGGGCACCGTCAGCGCCGACGAGCAGCGAGCCAGTAGTGGAGGTACCATCCGTGAAGTGCGCCGTGACGGACCGCCCATCGTCTGAATAGGTGACTTCCTGCAGGTGCTTACCGTATTGGACGTCGAGATCTTGAGAGAGCAAGTCTCGCAGTTTACTTCTTCGCAGGCGGTAGAAAGGGCCAAAAGTTATAGTTGCTAGCCTCTCGCCGGTGTCACCTTTCAGCCATATCAAGTCGTCCAGCTCCTTTGTCGGCACGTGAGGGTCCACCTGAAGGCCTTGCACCCTTTCATCGAACTGGCCTTCTGGCATAAGACTCTTGAGCACCGGAGCACCCCAGTGCAGCCCCATATTCCAATCTCTTTCTCCATGGTGATGAGCGTTTTTCTCAAAGACAGTGCATGGTATGCCAGCCTAGTTATGTCAGATGGTGCTGAACACAGCGAGAGCTGGGAACAACGTCTCGTCTTACTTACCTTGCGAAGTCCCTGCGCCAACGCAAGTCCTGTGGTGCCTACAGCTCAAGTCAGTTACGGGTTACACAGCACAATCGATAAACTTTGAACTTCAGCACATACCGGACCCTATGATCAGCACCGGCAGCTCGTGCGTGTCCCTTGCATGTTCTGTCATTACCACACTAGTGGTGCAGCAGCGTTCCCTTTACTGAGCAATGACTGCAATTCGTAGACCAACCTCAGTGTCGTTGACAGAAGCTTTGCAGCCTCCGGGCGAGATGCTCCTACGCGCCTCCCCGGCTCTCTCGGCCCATCACACCATGCATGGAGCCGTCGAGGCGGCGGTATTTTCGGTAAATTACTAGGCCGACCAGAGTCCAACGCTTCTGCGCTTCTGAGCACCGGACCTGGACGCCATTTCGCAACAAACATGCGCCGGCTGTCTTCTAGCGAGAAGGCGAGCATCTTGCGCTTCAGCGACTGGTCCATGGCACGGCGCAAAGCGGAGACAGTACGCCTAGCTCCCGCCATGGGCGAGCGACATTCTAACTGGGGCGCTGCCCACCAGGCGTCGAATATAGCCAGCCAGCTTTTGCGGATGACAAAAGGTCGACGACCGAGAGCACGCGGCTGATCGATAAGTCATAATGTGACGGTCGTCCTACGCGCGGCCTGAGACCTCCCCGCCCTCCTCTCCTCTTCAGCGCACCCACTGCCCAGGACTATACCTCTGCCCTGCTTACTGTGATCACGATGGCGTCTATAGGGCAACACCCTCGCGGTCAAGACAGCGGCATCGATCTGCACGCCCCCATCGACTCGCCCCAGCAGAGCCAGCATAGCCCGCTCGTGGCCGAGATAGTCGCCCAGGAAGACGAGCCCGTGTACGACTTTGCGTCAGATTCGGGCTTCGACAGCGGCAGCCTCGTGGGCGGCGAGACCGACTCCCTCGCATCCAACATCCTGAACCACCGCATCGAGAACGGCCGCCAGTACCACGCATACCGAGATGGCGCATACTGGGGCCCCAACGACGAGCCCGCAAAGGAGATCCTCGACTTTGCACACCACATGTACCTGCTCACCCTCGACCAAAAACTGCACTTGGCCCCCATAGAAAATCCTCAGCAAATCCTCGACGTCGGCACAGGCACGGGCATCTGGGCCATCGATATGGCCGATCAATATCCCTCTGCAGTCGTCACCGGCACCGACCTCTCGCCTATCCAGCCTGAGTGGGTGCCACCGAATTGCCACTTCGAGATCGATGATGTAACGCTCGAGTGGACCTTCCCCGACGAGTTCTTCGACTTCATCCACATCCGCGAGCTGTTCGGCTGCATACCTGACTGGGATTTCTTCTTCGAGGAGGCGTACAAGCACACGAAACCCGGCGGCTGGATCGAGATTGTGGAGCATTCTGTGCAACCAATTGCAGATGACGGGACTATGGGACCCGACCATTTCTACCACACCTGGGGCAAGACAGTTATCGAGATGGGCGATCGATTCGGCAAGACGTTCACTATCTGGGAGGAAGCGAAAGAGCGAATGGAGCGCGCTGGCTTCGTCGACATCGTCGAAGTCGAGTACAAATGGCCCATCAACGGTTGGTCGCAGGACAAGAAAATGAAGAACATCGGCCGGTGGAACCAGCTCAGGCTGCACGACGGCATCGAGGGATTCATGCTGCGTCTGCTGACTCAGGTTGGCGGCTGGAGCCTGTCGCGAGCGCAATTGCATCTTGCACAGATGAGGAAGGAGCTCAAGAGCTACAGGACGCACGCATATCTGCCTGGCACTGTCGTGTACGGCAGAAAACCACTGCAGTGATCGTTGAGATTCTTCTCTTTGGGTCTTGTCAACCCCGTTTCTTGCGTTGTTTTACCGGCGATGATACCCACTCCTGTTTGCTATACTGTGTGTTAGTCCTTTGAATTGATTGTGTTTTACACTCCCCCTTCTACAACGTGCTTTGATGGCTCCAGGCAGCCGCCTGCTTCCTCCTCTTCCATTTCGCAAGCACCAGTGCTAGAGTCCCCGCAACAAGGGCCAGCATGGCGAGAACAATGCCCACGACAGCATCGCAACTCATCTTCTTTACCCGCTTCGACGGAGGCCTCTAAAGCGTGTGTGTGTACGTGCTTTGATCTCATGCGTCTGCGAGATGGTTACAACCCAATTAACACACCTAGGAGTATTGAAGGCATCCTGACACACCATAAGGTGTGAGAGGCTGACGAATAGTCATGAAGACAGAGGGTTGCTTCTTCCAATTGGACTCGATCAGCTTCAATGTGCCGATCGAAAGACTGCAGAACGCGTATCACTCTCTTGGGGTCGTAGCTCTTGTCTACAGAGTCGAAGCTGCTCATCGCGATGGAAATATCAGCTGTACAGTAACGCAAGTGGCGGTGTGGCTGTGCAGTGTTGCAGGAGTGTGAGTCGTCAATGAGTGAGATGTAGGGAAGTTTGCTGCGAAAGTGGCGAGATGGATTCAATTACGCGGTTAGGCGTACTTGTTGTCAGGTGTATGCGAAGTGAGTACTGTGGGAGGTACTCGCGCAACGTAAGAGTAAGTTGTGAGGTGTACTTGCCCGTAGGAGTCAGCGAGACCAAACGTCACAGCCGAGTCGAACGAGGCAAGTGAGACGTCGAATCGTGGGCGATGGGAAGAAGTGACTATCTAAAATGACGCGATAGCATTGGCCGTCCAGAAGGCTATTGAGGAGAAGGGCAAACTACTTCTTCGTTTTGGAGGATACAACAGAAGGAAAGCAGGAAGCGAAGACCGTAGATAAGACGTGCAGCCATTACAGTTCTTTTTCTATCTATCCAGATTATACCAACCAGAGCCGATGACCTCCATTTAGATAGAAAGCTTTTACAGTTACTTTGTTAGATGAGGGAGTTAATCGAAGCTTGGAAAGCGCTGCAGCAACTTCATAGCAACCTGATTGGGCACAGCAAGACAACACAGGCCACGATCCTGTGGTAGTCACTTTTGCTATTCATTGGAGAACTTGATCAAGCTACAGAACCCCGTTGCTAAGAATACTAACATCGGCCAATCTCTCCAAACCGCAATGCCCAATATAACATCCACAGTTTAACACATTTCTGACAGATCCTATTCCATGATCTTAGCATCAACATCCTCATTCAAGCTTGGCCTGACATTACGTTGGAACCAATCCATCACGCTTCCCTGCGCCTGTGCGTTCGTGCGCGCAGCCTCAGCAGAAGAGAAAGGCAGCTTAGGCGCCTTATTACTACCAATATGGTTGGCCTTCGAGGCCTGAATTGTAGCATCAAGCCCCTCAATCGCCTTTGCGGGCTGACTAAAATCGAGAGCCGAATCCCAATTACTGCTAATACCCTCGTACGGGTTCTGCTCCGGTACTTCGAGGGGCAAGGGGGATGGCGCAACGGAGCTAAGCATACCGTTGGGATCAAGACCCCCCGCCTCAATCAGCGAAGCGAGCTCGGCATTCAAGCTGCTGAAAACGGGGGAGATTGAAGAGTCAGCGAGTTCAAGGGGCGCGTCCTGGAAAAAATCTTCGGGCTGCGCCTGTACACCACTCTGGCTGAGCATCCCGTTAGGATCCAGGCTCTGATTCGGGCCCAGGATACCGCTTATATCAATCTTGTCTGCATCATCGAGGCTGGCGCCAATACTCAGCACGCCCGGAACGCTCTGGCGCTTGCCATGACGCATTGCTCGCTTTGTGAGTGTTGTGGACGCGATTCGAGCCTTTGTGTAGGCGCTGAGGTTGTCGAAGTCGGACTTGAGCGTGTCCAACATGGCATCAATATCATCGTTATCGAGAGCCTTCGCAGAATCGTGGATGAGGTCAGAAAGCTCCGACCGGTACGGCTCATCCAGCTCGCCTAAAAAAGACTCCCAGTCGCTGGCGGGGCCTTGTTGCATCTGCTCTGCGCGGCGGATAGGGGGACGGACTGTAGGTAGGGGCTTGAGAAGGGCCGCCACAGGCGCAAGGGCAGTGGTGAGAGTGCTGAGAACCGGGGTAACCGGGACGGTAGGGACAGTAGGTAGGATGGTAGCGACAGCGGGCAAGACGTTTGAGACAACAGGCAATACACCAGTCAGAACCTCTGAGATACCAGGGACCGTAGAGACAGGACCAGCAAGGTCAAAAGTCGGCAAAGGTAATGGAAGCAAGCTTGAAAGAGCAGGCGCCGGGATTGATGGAACATCGCCGCCTGTGTTAGTCAAAAGATTGCCCACAATAGGGACAATGGGGACATCAGGAACAATGACAGGTGGCGCGGGTACAGGCAATGGAGCTAATGACGGTATTGGGATGGGGTTGGGAAGCGGCGGGAGGAGACCGCCAAGATTAGAGAGACCAGGTACCGTAGGTAGAGGAGGTAGTACGTTGGGGAGATTAGTCACACCGGGCACACCGGGCACAGGCAAGTTGAGAAGACCAGACACAGTAGGGACACCACCAAAACCTGGGACAACGGGGAAAGGCAAGTTTGGTAGACTGGGAGCGACAGGAGCCACCGGACTCGTGAGGTTGGCAGGTATGAGGTCAGCGAGATTAGGTAGCTTGCCCCTTAAGTCAGGAAATAGCGCAAGTAACGAACTGACCAGATCGAGCAGCGGTTTGACTGCAGTCAAGGCATTACTGCTAGCGGCGCTCGCCGGAGTGACAAGCGTGGGGATTGGGAAGACAGGTGGCTTTAGCCCAGAAATCGTAAAACCAGGCGTAAAACCAGGGATTGGGAAGCCGGGCGTGATGCCAGGGATTGGATAACCAGGCGTGATTCCAGGTATGGGCCATGCTGGTCGAGGCCACCACTGACGCTTCGCCAGCGACCTAGGTGCGCTAGGGACCTGGAAGGGCAGACTGGCACGATGGGTGATCGCACCTGGAGCGACAACCGCAGCGACTGGGAGTATAGACCCAACTGGATCCAGCGCAGGAGGGTCGGGCGAAGGAAGAGCGGGCAGAACGTCTGGAAGCTCGGGAGTAGGGGCCGGTAGATTTGAGTCAATGAAGTCATCCGGAACAGGAATCTTCCACCAATTCAGATTTGAAGGCAGTGTCGAGGGAGCGTTTGGAGCACTGACAGGAGTGTCGACGGGGAAGCCATTCTCGTCCAGCTCAGGTCCTAGCAAGGCGAGAACCTCCGGTGGAATCGGTCGTTCATCGAGTGGAGATGTCGGAATGGCTGAGGCGACAGAAGCCACCTCGGGAACACTATCGAAAACATCCTCAAAGCCCTCAGGTACAGAAACGTCCCCAACATCGGTCGGTATCGCCAGCTCGCTAGGGGTTGCGAGTGTAGGAGCGTCTAGAGGGAGCAAGAGACCAGCCGGCGCATCAGTGGGCGTGCCAGATGTGGAGAGATCGCTAAGATCTGGAAGCTCACCTGTAGCATCAGGCGCCACAGAATCAAGGACCAGGGTGAAAGGCCATTCGGCCAGGTCATCAGCGTCATCGAGATCGTCGAAATCACTGAAGACATCAAGGCTTGTTGGGAGCGCCCGGGGAGGCGCCAAGACAGAAACAACAGCAGAAACAACGCTAAGAGGCTCAGCAGCAATGGCTACGAGGCTCGTAGGTACCTCCGGCGCTGGATCAGCAGTCGCAGCAGACACAGCACTAAGCGGCGCATCAATTATGTTACCAGACTCGTCAAACTCTGGCACAGCCACATTTAGAACATCATCTGGAATGGAAGGCTCTTCTGAGCTAGTGGGCGGTGTCCAGATGGGCGGAGACTCGTACGCAGCCCAATCGATGGCTTGGAAATCATCCGGCACAGGCACGTTCAAAACGTCATCGGGGATGTCTTGCGGCAAAACTTCTGGAATCGGTACCGCTGGGAGGTCAGAAACGGTGGTATTTGAAGGCAGAATATCCGTGACTGCTGGAAGTGAGATGTTGGGAATCGGCAGCGTGGGCACGTCTGAGACAGTCGGGACTTCCACGGGAAGCGTAGCGAGTGCTGGTACGACGCTTGCGACATCTGAGACGACACCAGAAACAAGGTCAGCCGTTGTGGGATTCGTCAAGGATACTGTTTTAAGAAGAGCCTGAATGGCATTCAGGATAGGAGTGAGCAAGTCAATGAGGGCGCTGGCGCTAAGTGGGGATGTTGTCTGCCTCTTGGTGAACCTCTGGGCGAAGGGGTGGTCTGTGGCAATTGAAGGCGCAATTGAAGGCGCAAGAGTTGGGGATGTGTTATCACTCAACGTCTCCGTAGGTAGCAAAGGGTCAACAAAGATATCTGGAGTCTCTGTTGATCGCAAGGGGTTAACGAAAATCCCAGGCAGTGGGGGAGCATAATTGTCAGGCATAGCGCCTAACAGTGTCTGAATAACTGATAGGAGGGGCTGCACCACACCGCTGAAAGTGCTGATAGGCACCCTTGCTTCCTCCGGAAAGTCAGGGACAAGTGGCTCCGAGATGGGCTCATCTGACACCTCAGTAGGCGTCGGAAGGTCAGTGACTTCGAGGCTGTTGATGTCTGGAAGATCGTCATAGATAGAAGTAGGAAGAGTGGAGACCACATCCGGCGTATCGATAGGAGGCAGATCGGTCTCCAGTGGAGGAAGATCGGTCTCGACAGGAAGAATGCCTGGAAGAATCAAAGGCAAGATGTTGGCCGCAGGGTCCACAATTGAAGGTGCGGACAAGACGTCTGTCGCACTTTCCACGGCAGATGTAGTATCTTCAATAACATCAGTAAAGCTTCCAATCGCAGACTCGGCTGCGGGCTGGACAATAGTACCGACGACTGTCACCGTGGAAGTGTTAGAGGCGAGAAATATAGGCTTCACATTGGGAGCGAGGTCGATAGGTAAAGGAAGGCCTTGGGGTAAGGCGATGCCATAGGGCAGAGAGGCGAGCAGCAGCGCGGTCGCTGCAGTACGGTGCGACATCTTGTCAAAGAAGCCTGTCCACGCCAGCGTTAGTGTTCATCTGACTGGGACAGCTGTGATATAGTAGTAGTAGCGGCGTGGTCGTGCTTAGCCCTGCATTCCTCGCGTCGCGGGGAGCATCGACGCACTGATGTCAGACATTCCATTACGCGATCTTCAACATACCGGCCTACATGTGGGTCACGAGAAAGACGCAATGAAGTAAGGAGGCTGTGGAAAGCGGTATTCGTTATGCTAAAGACTAAAATGGGCTTGGCCTATGGCTATTTTAGTAAAGGTAAAGGGCGCCAACAAATGAATCGTAATTGCATCGCAAAGAAGGGAGGTTTTTTTTAACACCCGCATCCGCCAGGAGATGCTGGAGCCAACTCCGTGCCTTACCATTCGCACAGAAAAGGCAACCATGCGCCTAAATTGCGTGAGCATTGAACGTGAGACAGGTTGGCTGTGCAACGTGAGGTTGACTTACACGATGCCGACAGCCGAAGACCTTAGAGGGATGGCATTCTTGTAAAAGCAGGACACCACTCAATTCGCTGAAAGTCCATGACTGCACGCCATGAGCAAAATTGTTGCTGTGACAGGATACTCCTCAGTTCAGCAGTTGAAAAGTTGACCAAGATGGGATTTAATAACATCGAACGCCGTGTTGGTTCGTGAGGGAAAGGCGGTGCGCTCCGACAAACAACAAAGACAATCGTCCAGAGAAATCATATCGATACTGGAGAGCTTGATGAAACATCCGAGTATGTGGTACTGTTTTGGGTCCACATAGTTTACAAGGTTGTACAGTCAAAGCTTGCAATTGCGTTGGACAATCCGTCAATCTTTACAAGTCGTCTTTCTGAAACAATGTTGCACATAGTTGGTCCAGTAAACCCGCCGCCTTTCGCAATATGTCGTTTTAACGACCGCCCATGACACGGTCCTTCTTACTCTTCTGGGGGACCTGTTGGGCACTCTCAGAGCTCTGGGACGACTGGGAAGAGTTGGCTTGCTGCTGCTGCTGCTTCTGCTGCTGCTCCCACAGCTTGCGCTGACGGTTGACCTCGTACTGGTCAATGTCGGCCTGGGTGAGCTGGATGGTGGTTGCGGGACGCCGAAGCATCTTGACGGTGTTGGCGGCTTTGATAGTGCAAGCGGATGAAAGAGTGTCAGTTAACGATGGAACGAAAGCAGAACGGATGACGTAAGCTTGTCGATAGGTTGGTCCGTAGTCCTGATGAAAGAGTGTTGCAGCCAAAGCTGTGTAGGATTGTAGTGAAGTAGGTTGAGTCACACGAGTACGCTAAGATCTTAGCGCAAGTAAAAGTGGCGTGGCATGGTGCCACATGGGATGGTGAGGTGAAAGACAGGGCACGTGTGCTTCGGAGAAGATCCCTGTCGAGTTGCCAAGACTCGGCGATCTCGAAAAGTTGACGACGAGCATCACCGTCTACCCATCCATTGCGGCCATGTATCAGCGAAACGTGTGCCCGACCGTGGGCGCCCTGCGGCGCACATTAGCTGCAGATGTCGCAGCGGCGCCGAGAGGCTCGGCGAGGGCCTTCAGTGTCTCTGCACGCCGATTCGACGAGCCCAAGGATGCAGCGCCTGCCGCTCCTGGTATGCTTCTTGCTCAGCTGTCGCCATCGGAGCCTCTTCTGACACTCGTGTAGCTGCACCAGTCCAGGATTCTCGCAAGACGCGCGCCGCTGCCGCCCTCAAACAGATCTCCCGCCTCGGAGCGAATCGTCGTATTCAGCCCGGAGGCCTTGCGAAGGGCAACTTTCCCAGCGGTCAGACAGAGGGACAGCTTGCGCGTGGTCCCGCACGACCCGAGGGTACCCTGAAGATTACAAGACAGGCATCTGGACCTGACGGGCCCAGTGGCGGCGCACCACCGCCAGGAGTCATGGCTCGCGCTCCTGCCAAGCTGAATCTCTCGCGCGGTCCCAGAGGGCCAGGGAACGGGCCAGGAGGGTCAGGCAGGCGTGCAGGCCCTAATCTTCGAGGGCGCGAGCGCAAGGCCGGTGGTGCCGGCGGCGGCGGCGCTGGAGGTAAAGGGCCAAAGAGGCGCGAGCGCAAGTCTGAGGACGAGGGCAAGAAGATGGAAGTCGAAGAAGTCAAGCCTGAACATGTTCTCAGCGACGGCATGGTGCACCAGCTCCTGCGTTTGCAGCGAAAGGAATGGGACCGCACTCCATACGAGCCCAAGTATGCACCTGGGAGCTTTGCCGCGAATCAGTTGATCCATGCTGGGCGAGAGTTCTTCCGTGGCGAGCCGCCGCCAGTCAAGAAGTGGGGACCTCTGGAGAAGATGATAGGCGTGGTTGGCATGCACAATGCAGAGGCGCACTTGAAGGTCAGGCGAGTGACGGATCTGGACGATGAGAGACTGGGCGAGAGGAGGGAACACTTTGAGAGCGGAGACATTGAAATCAAGGCAAAGGCGCCGGAAAGCAAGCATGTGAAGGCGCCTGCTGCAAACGCACCTGCAGCAGTCGCTCAGGCAGCAGCGGCGGCGGAGGTCCCTGCACCAAAGCAGGCGCCTATTGTACAGTAAGAGAAGCTGCATAGCAGCGTGTATAAGAAGCGTAGCATGAGCGCAGCAATTGTACCATCATCACAACCACAGGTTATCCTATGGATTTGAAACACTCATTCGATATGCTGACTACTCCCAATGCAAATGCTACGCTATGCTGTGCAATACCGGCAGGGACTTCCAAAGTACTTTTCGCACGACCATTTGACCAACGCTTCAATACCGCCCTAGCCCACGGAACTCCTTAAACCTCGACCTCTCCTCCTGCCTCACCAAATGGCTAATTTTATTCCCTAGAATCTCCACCTGCCGCTCATATTCCCAGCTCGGTGTATCTGCGCCGCGCATCCCAATAAACCGCGCAAACATTCGCATCTTGACCTTCAGCCTCTCCATCTCCGTCAGCTTACAATCATCAGGTAGCGCCGGGTCGTGCTCGAGGAAGGGAGCAGCCCAATCCATCGTCTGCGGATATTGGTACTTGAGGACATCAAGCGAGTTGGTTTGGCTGTAGTACTGTGCAAGCGCGTCGAGCTGGGCTTCGGTCAGGGTGAAGAGCGAGAGCATGGTGTGGGGGTACTCGGGTGCGGGGCGGCCGGTGACGACGTGGATAATAGGCGCGATGGTGAGGCGCATTTGGGAGATTTTTTGCGCAAATTCCGGGTTGCGGTCTGCCAGGGAGCGCTTGGTGCAGAGGATGTACTTTGGGGGTGTCTTGGAGTCCAGCTGCTTCGCGCGGCGGCGGTCGCATAACCGTGCTCGTGGACGGTTGGCCTTACTGATCTTATTCTTGTCGTCTGTAACAATCTTTCTTGTAATTTTTAGCCTGAGAGGCATAGGCTGTCCAAGTCTCAGCACGTCTTCAGGTCTCTGCACCTGTTGGCTGTTGGAGACGCCGACTATCTGCTGTGGGTCGCAATCCGCTTTCTGTGGACGATGAGACCTGCTGATCCCGTCCTTGTCATCCTGGGTCATCTCTTCCTTATCACTTAGTCTGGGGGACTGCATAGTGTATTTGGGTCTCTGTATGCTACCCGTTGGTGCTGCAAATCGCAATCTTAACAAGACACTTGAGTACAAGCAACCAGTATGGATATGGGGCGTCGAGCATATATAATGGGCATACAAACGCTGAAAGCCAGGCTCTAGAAACATCTTTGTTGGTAGTTTGCGCTTTGTTACGTGCACAAGACACCGTGTCTGCGTAATTGTGAATTGTGTGCGCTTTGTCTTGGTTCGTCGTCTCCGCATTGTCTTTGATCAGATTGATATCTGTTCCGCACAACGCTCTTGTACCACCAACACCGAACTCCATAGTTTCTGATGGCCACTGATAAAAAGGAGTTGATGCATTGTAATTTGTTTCGAAATGGGTTGGTGCGGTCTTTCACGACCTGGGTGCGGCCTGGGTCGCTCGTTTCAACCGCCTCTGCTGAGAACAACAGACGACAGCTAGTGGAGGCTTGAGACTTTGATGTTAGCGATGAACATAACTGAAGCATGGCTTACACCATCTTGAAGTCTTCAGCACCCTACTTGCAGTCGCACCTCTCCGCCATCAGTTCGTGCATCCAGTAATGCCAACAATCGTAGGTATTCCTCTGTGCAGATGTGAAGCGTATCTTGATGCTTTTGTACAGTACCCTGCCGGCTGCAACAGGATACTGAGCGCTTTTGAAGAATTTAATGGTGAAAGGTCAAATATCAGATGCGGCTGATAAACAGTGTAGCCATCTTAGGCAATTGAAGTTATGTCAAACCTACCAATCAGACCTAGAGCAATCCGATCCAGGTGCTGTAGTGGCTGGGATATACGGGCTTGCTGGCGGTATAAAATTTGGCATCATCAACTTCCACGTGGTATGGACAGAGCTCTTAAGCATCGAGAATTTGTTCGAGTGACAAATCGTTTTCGGCGCCACCAACGGGCTTAGTTTGCGCCCAGAATTTGCTAAGATGTCTTGCTCCACTGTGAAGTCTTAGTCAATGTTACAATGGCCTGTAAATAAGCCTTACCTGTCGCACAGTAAGGTGACAATGCGGTGACCAGGACCGAGCTGCTTTGCGAGCTTCGTAGCTGCCACGCCTGCCAGGATTAGTGTTTATGCATCACAATTCTCTTGTGAACTCACAGTTCACAGCGCTGGAGCTGCCAACAAAGATGCCATCATGCTCCACCAACCAGCGCGCCATGGAAGTTGCCTGTTCATCATTTACTCGGATCGCGTCATCGATGAGCTCTCGTCCGACATCGAAGTTGTGGGTGACGCGGTTGATACCGATACCTTCGACGATCGTATCGACCTGGTGGCGTCGACGGGTGCCTTCCTTCTCTTTGGGATCGAACATGACTCCGTACTTAACGCGATTGAATAGACCGCTCCCAGGAGGATCAGCTAGTATAACCTTGACATCAGGAAGGCGGGATTTCAGGAACAATGCGACGCCAGAGATAGTTCCACCGGTGCCAGCACCACTGACGAACGCATCTAGCGACCCTCCTGTCTGCTCATAGATTTCTGGTCCGGTACCAGTGAAGTGTGCGCGCCAGTTTGCCTCTGTCTCGAACTGATCTGCGAATAGTCCGCGCCCCGCCTTTTCAGTAGATGCTGTGTGCTCAATCGCGCGTGTTCGTGCGAGGTTGACGAACTGCTTTTGATCCACGATAGGTGCAGGCTTCACACGCTCTACCTCTGCTCCTAGTTTCAGAAGGATGTCAGATTTCTCAACAGCCATGTCATTTGGCATACAGCTAGCAACAATCAGTAAGGTGCAGAATCGGAGTTTACATCACTCACATGTGCGCTTTGTAACCACGTGCTCTGCAGATAGCAGCTAGCGAAATGCCGGTGCTGCCAACGGTACCCTCGTAAACGGTGTCGCCTGAGTTTGGGACCAGAAGACCTTTCTCTTCAGCCTGTGCAAAAAGTCAACAGATGCCTTATAGCCGACTGACCTGACATACCATTTCGATGATGCTAAGAGCGACGCGGTCTTTGGGACTGTTGCCAGCGCCGTTCAGAAACTGGAAGAACTTCAGTCGTTCGATCCGCTATGGTCATAGATGCACTTACCTCAGCCTTCACAAGTATATCGCACCCCGTGTACTCTGATAGAGATTTAATTCTAATCAGTGGCGTGTTCCCAATGCAGCCTTCGATGCCTTCTTTGATGTCATCGCCGCCTTCGCCTTTGACCAACGAGCTTTCCAGCTCTACCAATGTCTTCTTCAGCGTCTCCAGGTCATTGATCTTGGATAACCTGGAGAGTAGCTTGTGTTGCTGCGTCGGTGCATCTTGGGATTTAGTATGTGACGATACTGCTGAAAGATGCCGATTATAGGCCACAGTCAGAGCGATTCCCGAGAGAAAGGCTCCAGCGACATAATACTTGCTATCGGGCATCTTGAGTAGCTAGAAAGTGACTGCAATGAACAGACTTGCTCCGCAGCATGATATGGATCTTTGACAGGGTTCCGCGGCTCGGCTTGGCAGGGCCAGGCAAGAGCGACCCGCAAACTCCACCACAAACAGTCACGCAGAGAGCTCCCCCAACAGCCGCAAATCGGCTCAGACGACTTGCGCGAGCGTCAATGGATTCGCCGCTTGTAACACAGCTTTTCCGACAGCTCTTCTCGCATCGAGCAGCGCAATGCCTGGCTCGCGGAGCCCGACCAGCGCTCGCAAGCGCGCGTGTTCCACAGCTCCAGCGCCGAGGGAAAGCCACACGGTTAGGTGAAGGGGAAACAAGCAGGGAAAGCAGATGGACACCCAGGAAGAATGCATTTCCCCAAGAGAGAACAGAGGAGTTTGAGAGATACCCGATGGTCACATCAGACATGCTGCGAAGCAGGAGGGAACGACCGCGGCGGGTCAGGATGCTGATGCGTGACTTCATTGAGGACAGCCTCTACAACCCTAACTATGGCTACTTCTCGAAGCAAGTCGTCATCTTCTCGCCTGGCGACCCTTTCAACTTCAACGCTATGAAGTCAGAAACCGAGTTCTTCGAGGAGCTGCGGCACCGCTATACCGACTTCGAGGACGCGCTCGACCTGCAGGAGCACAACGACCTGCGCCAGCTTTGGCATACACCGACCGAGCTGTTCTCGCCATACTATGGAGAAGCGCTGGCCCGCTACCTGGTGGAGGACTACAAGTACAATTTTTTCCCGTACCAGGACCTCATTCTCTACGAAATGGGTGCTGGAAACGGAACCATGATGCTGAATATTTTGGACTACATCCGCGACGTACATCCAGACGTGTACGAGCGGACGCAGTACCGCATCATCGAGATCTCGAGCCAGCTAGCGCAACTACAGCAGAAAGGACTGGGACATTCAATCTATGCGAGAGGGCACGCAGACAAGGTTGAGATTGTCAACCGCTCCATCTTCGACTGGAACCAGTACATCTCCTCCCCCTGCTACTTCCTCGCGCTCGAAGTCTTCGACAACTTCGCCCATGACGCCCTGAAGTATGACAACGAGACCGGCTCGCCCTACCAATCACACGTCGTTGTTGATCCGCGCGGCGAGCTTTTCGAGTACTACTCTCGCACCCTCGATCCTGTTGCCACGCAGTTTCTCAAACGCCGAGATGCGGCGTGCGTATCATACCCACATCCTCTCCAAGGCTCGCGTCTGATGCAGAGTCTGAAGAGCCTGGTGCCGTTCCGGACGAACCTCAGTCAACCAGAGTACATTCCCACGCGGCTGATGCAGTTCTTCCACATCCTTGCATCGAAGTTCCCAAACCACAAGCTCGTCAGCTCTGACTTCCACAAGCTCGGCGAGGCAGTGGAGGGCATCAATGCGCCCGTTGTGCAGACGAGGTACAAGAGGCGGATGATTCCTGTGTCCACGCCTCTAGTGAGTTTACTCATATTTTCTCCACCTCCAGCATCGCATGCTAACAAGCACCAGGTCCACCAAGGCTACTTCGACATCCTCTTCCCCACCGACTTTGAGGTCATGGAGCCCATGTACTCAGCCATCACAGGCAAGTTCGCGCGCACGTACACGCACGAGGAGTTCATGGCGGGCAGGGCTGATATCGCCGAGACGAGCACGAAGAACGGGGACAACCCGCTGGTGACCTGGTACAAGAACGCGAGTGTCATGATTACCATGTAGCGGTGGCGCGTCAAAGAAATGATCAAAGTGACCAAAGTAGCTGTATAGCAAATGCCATATCCAGCCGTGCATAGCACAGCGCGTGTCATCAAAAGAACGATCAAAGTAGCTGCATAGCAACATCATGTCCGGCTGTGTACAGCACAGCCCGTGTCACCTTCTGTGCATTTACACAAGCAAAAAGATGCCATGGTGATCTTGGTGCTCTTGCCTATCCTGCCACGCAGTCGGCAGTCGCGTAGTCGCAGACCCTGGTCGCTGCCGCGGCAGGAGCAAAAAAGGTAGAATCGTAGTTCAACGTATTCCTATACCGCAATTAGTACAGGAGACAGGAATTCTTCAAAGAACAGAAGAACGTACCTGGTGGGGTTCGAACCCACGGCATCCGCATAACCCAGATGAGTCATAAGAGTCTGACGAGTCTTATAAGAACGGCGCGCTACCACTGCGCCACAGGAATGGTAAACCAATGTTGCGCTCAAGGAGCACCTGTGTTTGGTATTTTGATGACTATTTTTGAATCGCGGTGAAGATATAGCCGGCCGGGTGCCGGCTGGACGGGGGACTCAAGAATGCCCTCTGCCAACAAGGGCGTTGGCTAGTGGGGCAGAATGAGGGGTTGCGTGCCCCAAACGGTCGATGACGAGTTGCCCGCCTGGAGTGGGGAAGGGATAAAAGTGGCTGGGAGTCTGGGACGGAAAAGCCTCAACCAGCGACAGGGCGCTAGGCTCCGCTTTTCGTGTTCAACATCACGGTGCTCTCTTCCATCGGCTGGCTGAGGTGGAAGACTGCAGTGCACCATATGTACTACAACAGCTGATTGACTCGTGGTAAGTTGCATTGAGGAGCCCTAAATAACGCTATGCGGTTGTTCGTTTTTTCCCCGCGAGTTGTAGGCTCAGGAGCTTCGAGCCGGCGACTCGCGACTCTGTGGGCCAGCCCGACGCGTGGTCAGCATCGCTCACGTCGTGATCTCCACGTTTCGGGTCACGATGCTGTCACGCAGGTGCAGCTGCAGCAGGTCAGGGAGGTCAGGGGTATGACCGTCATCCGCCAATCGGCTCCTTGCATGCATTACCAACCCCGTTCTTTACCGCTTGCCCAGCGCCGTCTCTATTCTGTGTCCACATCTCCAGAACGCGAGACTGACAACATGTAGGCACCCAGTCCGCACTTTAGCTTTTCAATCACTCAACATGACGATCAGGGCTGCCAAGTTTACACCCAAGGTGCTGCTCAGCGCACCGCGCAGGTCTGAGGGGATTCCAAACTCAAGTGCCTCCAAAGTACTGTACAGCGTGTCGACTTATAGCTTTGAGGAACACGAAAAGAAGTCAGAGATTCGCATCCTTGATGTTGCCAGTCAACAGACCAGCCTTGTGACAGATGACAAGAGTGCGGGTGAACCCATCTGGATCGACGATGATACCGTTCTACTCTTGAAGTCTGGCGACGACGGCGTCACGACTGTGCTGGTCGGACAAGCGGACAGTTTCGAGGACAGGTAAGTAGTTCGCATTTACGGATGACAGGTTGTTAACCTCTTGCAAAGCAAATACACTGCCGGTATTGTTGAAGGTCCAATTGGCGACCTGAAGACGTACAAACTCAGTGAAGATGAGATTGCATTCGCCGTATCTGGCAAAGCAAAGCCGGACGGCACTCTCTACAATCCCGAGAAGGCAGAGAAACCACGTACATCAGGCAAGCTTTACAAGTCGATGTTTGTCCGTCACGTAAGTGCTACTAGTCTAAGTCGCACACATGTACTGACCACGCAAAGTGGGACCACTACGTTACAGAGAACAGAAACGCAATTTGGCTTGGCAAGCTTACGAAGAAAGATGGCAAGTTTGAGCTGTCCAAGTTGAGGAACGCTCTCAAAGGATCGAAGCTCGAAAGTCCGATTGATCCTTTCGGAGGCAAAGACCATTTCGACATCTCCAAGAACGGACTTGTGTTTACAGCGAAAGATCCTGACCTCAACCCAGCTCTGCACACAAAGACACGCATCTATGTCTCTGCCCATCCAGAATTTTGGTCAAGTGACAAGTCCGATATCCAGGCTGTAGACCTCGCCAAAGCACACCATGGATTTGAGGGTGCCTGCACAAGCCCTGTATTCTCCAACTCAGGAAAGATGATCGCATTCTTGGCCATGAGAACCGATGGCTACGAATCAGACAAGAATCAAGCCTTTATTATACACGATTACAGCAAGCTGGAGGCAGTCACGCTCCTCTATGCCACTAAAGATGGCAAGGGCAAGTGGGATCGAAGCCCGCAGTCCATATCTTGGAGCCCAGATGACTGGCATCTGTACTTTACTGCCGAAGAACACGGTCGTGGAAGTCTCTTCCACGCTGGACCTCCAAAGCGTCCGGGTGAGGACTCGCCATTGCCAACCGTTCTTGTAAAGGGTGGCAATGTTGCAGATGTGAAGGTGCTGAGCTCTGGCGACCTCTTTATCAGCTCCAACAGCCTGATCGAGAACAGCTTGTACTCTTTCGTGCCTGTTGGCGACCAGAAGAATCACGAGAATGTCTACACACTTCCTCTCTCCGAAAAGTCATCCGAGTCCAACGATCTAACCACGACGTACATCTCCTCCAACACCCGCTCGGGCTCGATGTTCGGCCTCTCTCGCTCCCAAATCGACGAGATCCACTGGAAAGGCGCAGGCCACAACACATCGGTGCACGCCTGGGTAGTGAAGCCCTCCAACTTCTCCTCCTCCAAGACTTACCCCCTCGCCTACCTCATCCACGGAGGCCCCCAAGGCGCCTGGGAAGACTCATGGAGCACGCGCTGGAACCCGGCCGTCTTCGCCGAGCAAGGCTACGTGGTCATCTGCCCCAACCCCACGGGCAGCACCAGCTACGGCCAAGCCTTCACCGACGCCATCCAAGGGCAGTGGGGCGGCCTGCCCTACGAAGATCTCGTGCTGGGCTTCGACTACATCAAGCACAACCTCTCCTACGTCGACACGCAACGCGCCGTCGCCCTCGGCGCCAGCTACGGCGGCTACATGATGAATTGGATCCAGGGCCACCCGCTGGGCCGCCACTTCAAGGCGCTCGTCACGCACGACGGCGTCTTCAGCATGGCGAGCCAGATGTCCAGCGAGGAGCTGTACTTCCCCTTCCACGACCTGCAGGGCGCGCCCTGGAAGCACCGCGCCGACTGGGAGAAATGGGATCCCAGCCGCCACACGGAGCACTGGCAGACGCCGCACCTCATCATCCACAGCGAGCTGGATTACAGGCTGCTGATTGGGGAGGGCCTGGCGGCGTTCCACACGCTGCAGAGTAGGGGTGTGGAGAGTCAGTTTCTCACGTTTCCGGACGAGAACCATTGGGTGTTGAAACATGAGAATAGTTTGTTGTGGCATGAGACGGTGTTTAACTTTATTAATCCCAAGGTGGGCCTGGAGCCGCTTACGAACGAGGAGTAAAGTAGGCATGTAAATGTTTGAATCCGAATAATAAAAGATCGAATGGTTGTTTGCAGGCAAGCGCTTTGCGCTGCCCATATTACTTTATTAATCCCCACTTGCACGAGACTTTAATACATGTAGTACTAAAAGGGTTTCTCCAAACACCCCATTTCCCTCCCAGTACATCACCTGCCCCCTAATCTCCCCCCCCCCCCCCATCCCAGTATTACGACTTACCACTACTGGTCAGTATAGAGTATAGGTGTATGCGTTATTGGTGCTAGCAGCACTACCATTGCTGCTTTGAACCTCAATCACCCCCTCCGCCTCGAGTAGCATCTGGCGGAGCCGCTGACCAAACAGCTCCGTGCCCGACTGCGGCGTCTCAGACTTTCTAGGTCCGTTCGGCGGATAATAAATGGTTCCCGTGTTATTGCTGGTCTCGCCTTCACCTTCGCCAGCGCCGCCGTAGTTGCTGTGGTAGTGTGAGTCAAAGGAGGCGCGTTTCTCAACGGCGCTGGCGCCAGAGACGGGACAATTGTCAGTAGCGGCAGTAAGGCGCTTAGTTTTGTTTGTAAGTTTGTAATCGGACTTAGACATCGCCATGTTTTCGGGTCGGTTTCGTTTCAGGTAGTTTGGCTTTTGGTTCAGTATGTGTATGTGTTATATCTCAACGTACTTCAGTTGAACCCTCTTAGAGATGAGTAGCAAGAACCTCTTTCGTAAGAAGAGGGACGCCCTCAGCCCTGTTCAGGCGCTCCAATCAGGTATGATACTTGACCCGCACAGTGCTGGACGGTGGTGGTGAAAAGCGTGCTTGTGTGACGTGGTGCTAGAGGGTATCGAAATGACGGAGAGGAGCGAGAGGAAAAAGGGCATGTTAGTGAGTGAGCAGCGTAGGTCAGCTAGGGAAAGGATGAGACGTTTTGGGTCGAAGATGTGTCGGAGTGAAGGTGGAGAAGTAATGCAAGTGAAGGTGAAGACGAGCAGCGCAGTTGGGCTAACTTTCGTCAGAGGGCAGGACAAGATAACATGAGCGGTGCTTTTGGAGAGTCCGGCTTAATGACGACGTAGAAGATCTTGCAATCCAAAGAGAGAGTGGCAGGGACGTGGAAGGTACCCATCACGAGGGCTTTGGCGCACACGTCACAGGCATTCCGGCCGTGTTAAATCTTTGATCCTGAGTGGCTTAATTGAACCAACATGGCATTGAAGTGGCATTGATTCTTGTGCTCAAAATCATCAGAAGCTAACATCTAGCCATCGCTCTTTCCAAACCCTCTGAACCCACCAGCGTCCCTCCTAAAAAACTTGCCGATATTCTTCAGATTCTCATTCAAATTCGCCTTCCCATCGCCCTCGGCACCTGCCTGCCCTGGCGCTGGACTACCAAACCGATCCACCCCATCTCTTGCAGCATTGACCAGCATATTGCCCAAACCCGCTGCATCGAAGCGTCCGGCTGCCAGCCCAGGCGTGCCCATGTTGCCCATCACGCTGCTTACATTGCCTCCGATGCCGCTCGTTGATGAGGGCGGCGCCTGAAGTGAAATTGGTGTGAGGAAGGGTGAATTGTCGACGAGCCCAGCGTGACTGGGTGAGGCTTTGAAGGCGGAGAAGAGGTCCAGGAGCTGCGTTTGTTCTGCCTTGCGCAGACCCTTCAAATCCATGATCTTGCGGAAGTTGGTGTCGGACTTGTCCGCGATGTGGATCAGATAGGCCTGCACAAGGGCTTCGGGTGGGGCGGGGCGAACTTGGAGTGTTTTGAGGAGCGGGTCGATGCGTGCCATGGCTTGGTTCACGCGTTTCACGAAGCTAGAGTTGTTGTTAGCAGGGACTTGGTCCTGGGGGGTAAAAGCTTACCTGGCTGGTGGAGCGGTCCCGGCTTCTTCGTTGATGATGGGAAGCTCCGTGAATGCCTTTTTAAGTACATAAGAATCCAGCAGCATTTGTTCAGCGCCAGCTTCGGAGATGGGTTTGCTCTGTACGATGTTTGCAATGTACGTTGTCGCCATAGAGTCGACCAGGTTATCGCAGAAGGCCCGCGAGTATTGTTGCTTGTGGAGTAGTTTCAGTATCTCGGCTGAAGTCTCCTTGACGTTGCGCAAGAGTTCTGCAACATAGGAGCTCTGATCGCCTACACTCTCCAGTTTGCTCCAAGGGGTGTTGCGCATCTCTCTCCATGTAGGCTCGCACGCTAGTTCGACTTTCCTGACAAGGAAGCGGACTGTTGCGCTCGCAATGCCCATAAAGGCATCTGCTTGGCTCTGTAGGTCCACTTTATCCTTGAACTCGTCGTCAATGCGCCCTCTGATCTTCTCTTCGAGCTGATTGCATGTGGCGTAACAATAGTCTGCGGTATTCAGGATAAGGATGGCGTCTTCTAACGATGGGCCCTGGATGCCTGACTTCTCGCTGAGGAAGTAATACAACACCTGCTGTCCGTACAGATCTAGGTACTTTGCAAAAGTGGAGGTCAATTCTGCAAGCCTGCTGCCGGTAGACAGCTTTGCGCACTGTCCAAAAGTGAGACGGTAGAAGTGGAACAGTTCTGTAGATGATGGTATGACCGCCTGCGAGGAGAAGTCCTCCTCCGTGTTTCGTAGCGGTTGTTGTCGGTACTTTGGTATGAGGGTTGCCAACTGTTTGTCTTGAGACTCAACCCACAGGCTCATGTACGGCTCGAAGGCCTCGGAGATGGCTTGGCTGAAGCCGTGAGGTCGTTCATCTTTTGAGACGATGGTGTCCATTGATGAGCGCGACTCAGTTGAGAAGCGGCGTTCTAGGCTGTGCTCGAAGTCAAGTGTCTCCTGCAGGCATGACAGTAACAGATCAACATCCAACGTTTGGCCATCGCCCCGTCTTACAGAGCGTTGCAGAATGCCCTTGAAGTCTTCTCTTGTGCCTTCGCAGTAGGAGTTTGCGAGCATCTCGTTGACGCGCCAGTAGGCCGGGAAAATGGCGGCATGCTCAACATCGTAAGTCTTCATCATGCGATTGAACCACGAGTACCGTCGCGAAATGTTGTCCAAAGAGCCAGCCTGTCAAGAATCAGCAAGAGTTTCCATACAACATACAGCCATTCCATGAATACGTACTTCGTCGTTTCCGCGGAAGACCTGTCGGTACTCGCGCAGTTGGGTGTTACAGTACCAGTTGATGAGTCGCGTGCGAGCATGGTCGCCAAGAGCATCGATGACCAGACAGGCCTCAGCCAGCATAACCTTCTTTTGCGCAACGTCGCCTTTTGCGAATGTAAGCTCGAAGTCCTCGCACACCTGCTCTAGCAGCTCGCCCTGCACGTCTGCTACGTTGCGGCTCAGAGTAGCAATCTGGTCTATGGACCTGTAACTCTTGAAGTGCGCCACCAGCTGTATGACAGCCTGCAGCAACTGTGCGCATTCGCGGTACTGGCGCGCCCTGCTGAGGCTCCGCAGCTGCTCGTACGCCGTTGTCAGCATTTGCAGGCGCTTCAGAGCCGTCATAGACAGCGCCAGATTGCGCTTGGTGCTATCCAGACGCTTTATGTCCGCCGTCATGTCGGTGATGGTCTGCTCTGAGTGCATGGCACGCTCGCGCACGCTCTCGATCTTCTTGAACAGGTCCGCCAGCTCGCCCTTCGCGGCCTGTATACGCTGTACGCTGTCTGCATCGGAAGAGGATTGTGAGGCGACGAAGGCGGCAATATCCTCGTCGAGGTCATCCTGATAGCTGCGGAGCGCTGCGGAGGTGCTCGAGACGGAGGAGAGGGTTGCGGGGTGGGAGAAGATGGCGTTCAAGTGGCCGATTGGGTCGTAGTCAGCTGCAGGCCGTGTCAGCGATTGTACAGAGTTTCTTCAAGGCGCAACTGCAGTACCAGAATCCAGTGACATGAAGTGCAGTTAGGCCTGCATCGAGCCGCGTGTATTCGCGGTCCGCAGCCAGGGGCGTTGCAGCTGCGAAGGGTGGAGCAAGAAAATGCTGCAATTATGGCAAGCAGGAAGACAAGAAGGCGACAGCGAGCTTTTCACTTTCGATATTTGAAGGAGCGTGGGGTTATAGTGAGCTCCATCTGGTCGCGTCCTCCACCTTGCGTGTTAAGTGCACAGACACCGCGGCGCACGCTAACCCCAGGTCCGCTCCATGTGAGAATCGACGTCATGCAGGGGTTGACAGATGCTCGGACAAACGAAAGTACGAAAGCTGATATGCCAATTGCAATGTCGCTATGCTACGCTATGATCTTTTTCAATTCTCGAAAAATCCCGCCGATACCGTCAATTTGTGTGGACGAGTTGAGTCTTACTGGGGAAACAGACCGAGGAACCCGTTCCACACAAGACTGCGGTCCTTGTTATCAATGGAGCTCACATCGCCCGTACCGGTCCAGTAGAACAACCCGCCGAGCCCACCCTGTCGCACATAGTTGGCCTTCATCCTGACTGTGTGGGGATTGTCGTAGGTGACGAAGCCACCATCGCCGCCCATGCAGTAAGCTGCGCCAACATGCTCATCGACATGTTCCTCAGCGCCGGGTCGAGGCAAATCGCGGTACTCAAACGTGCCCTCTTCGCCTGCCTGACCGGAGAATGCATGTCCAACACCCCTTGTATCTGTGAAAGAGCGGCCGTAGGCCGGCACGCCCATAAGGATCTTATTAGGCGGCACTCCCTGCCGTTTCATGTACTCTACAGCAGAGTTACAGGATATCGCTGCTTCGGGACTGTGCGGAGAGTGAGGCGTGAAGAGTTGAGCTTGGTGACCGCACTTGTTAACCCACGGGCCAGAATAGTCGTAGGCCATAAGATTGACAAAGTCCAAGTAGTAGGCGGCTTGGTGTAGGTTGATGTGTTGCAAGGCCCATTCACCCGCAGGAAGAGCCGAAGTCAAGGTGTACTGAGGTCCAGGTAGGTACTGTCGTAGTGCGGCCAGCAACTGGATGTAGTCTTCGCCTTGACTCCTGTCCTCAGGATGCTCCCAGTCAACTGGCAGTAGTGTAAGTACTGCACGCAATATACGAAGGCAAGTCCAAGCTTACTGTCGATGCCATCGATTCCGAACCGCTGGACCAGCTCAAGAGATGATCGTGCGAATTGATCGCGTTTAGCTGGGTCGCGGGCAACACCAGCGAAGGGCTTGCTGCCCTCGCCTCCGCCACCTACAGAAAGAACAACTTTGAGCATGTTGTACTTTTTCTTGAGCTCAGCAAAAGAGTTCAAGCAACCCTTCGCTGCGGGAACATCCTCGTAGCCTGGAACGTCGATCTGAGCATCTGCCCATTCATCACTCAGCTAAGAGAGAGTCAGCCAAAACTCTCCGTGTGGAGGTCGATTGTGCCATACGTATACTGTGCCATCATCTTTCACCCTGGGAAACGTTAGTCGGTGCACAGCCACACTTGATACAGCGGCATATTTACCAAGCAAAGGCGTAGAAGACGTGCGAAATGACGTTGAAGTTCAGGATCGCAGGCGGCTGCTCCTTATAGATACGCCAATTAGGGTAGTAAACGCCGTTTGCATACATATTCAGAAATCGTGTGGAGGTGTTGTGATGGAGGGGAATAAACGAAACATAAGAAGGCTCCGCTGATGGCCGCTTCCGCTAGCTGCCGCTTAGCCGCCTACTGGTGCTGCACCCCAGAAAGCAAGGCTGACGAAAGTGAGGGAAATACTCGGTGTGAAATGTGACCGATTATAGAATTCAACATATTATAGGTTTTGAAGGCAGTCAAGCGATCCCATCTATTTAACCCAAAGATGACAGCGGAAACTACTATTTGACCATGAAAACCTGGTTCTGCTCTACAGACTCTGCACCATGACTGCGACACCTGGCCACAGCCGACTGGATACCGAGCATTGTACTTGGAAAGACTCAGCCAAGAAAAAGAAAAAGAAAACGCGACCAATCAACAGTTTAGCTAGCATAGAGAGATCTTTAATTTCCTAACACACGCTTCTTGGACCTGAAGTACTCCTACCTGTCGCCAATTTTTGCAGTGTTCGATGTTCAGTTGGGCGTAACAAGGTGCTGTAGGTAAGACGATATTACTGTGTCTTACCAGCTCTGAGCAGCTAGTCGGCTTGACGCAATATGAGGTAGCTTCAAGCGGTGTGATATGAATAAGTGAAGAGCTTTCTGTAAAGGCTACACGTTATGGTCTGCAACGAATAGCCACCTCTGGCTTACTTGAGCTTGTGTGCAACCTGCCCTGGGTGCTCTGTATTTGGATACAGCGAGCAATATGTCCAGGCTTACGGGGGCTTGAAGTACTAGGTCTTCGTGTCCTTGATCTGTACTGATCGTCCGGCCATCAGCGAACTCGTACTTCGAGAAGAACCTGGAGGCAGACAGAAATTTGGCAAAATTAAGATACGAAGAGGCAAGGGTCTAAGGGTGCCTGGATGTGGGGTGGGGTGGTGGACGTAGATCTTGGCAGGCGCGCTAGTGACGCCGACGCGCTTTCCAACCGAAGAAGCAGCTCGCAGTAGCTATCGCACCACTCTTACAAAGCCTAGCTAGAACTCACGATAGACACAACGCTTCTGGGCTAGCGAACGCTATCCACGAGCCGATCAGACAGCTTTGCACTGCAACTCTAAAGCTCGCAAATATCTCATTCTCCTTCAACATACACCATGACGGAGGTGCAGTCTCCGACGGCGACAGAACAGCAGCTGGAAGAGCCCGTCAAGCCTCAATACAGCTTCAACTTCAGTGATTTCCTGCGACGAGAATACCGATTCGGTCTAGACCCCGACCGCCCGCTATGCAGAGCATACCAGCAAGGGCACTGTCCCTTGGGGAGTCGCTGTCCAGACAAGCATCATGTAACTTCTTCGTATAACAAGTGAGTGTTGGCTGTTTAGCATTTTTATGAACCTATTTACTAACACATTGGCTGCAGTCTGGTCTGCAAGCATTGGCTACGAGGCTTGTGCAAGAAAGGCGAGACTTGCGAGTTCTTGCACGAGTACAACTTACGACGAATGCCAGAATGCTCCTACTACGCGCGAACGCAGACATGCTCGAACGGCGACGACTGCTTATACCTTCACATTGATCCTGAAGCAAAACGACCGTCGTGCCCACATTACGACCGTGGGTTTTGTCCGCTCGGTCCACACTGTGCGCTCAAGCACAACAAGAAGGAGAAAATATGCCCGTTTTATCTGTGTGGTTTCTGTCCCGCAGGACCACAATGTAAGGATGGTGCCCACCCAAGATTTCCAACAGACCTCAAGAAGCCAGAGGTGCGCATTGAGAAGAGTCCTGAAGAGCTCGAGGCAGAAAAATTAGAGCGAGAAAGAGAGATGATGAGGAGAGAAGAAGAGGACCGAGAGCGTGGGGAAGAGCGAGGGTTCAGAGGCGGGCGAGGCGGCAGGGGTGGCTGGAGAGGCAAACCTCGTGGAGGACGTGGAAGAGGCAGAGGGCGTGGCGAACACTGAGCAATGGCCGGAGCTTGCAGCTCCTATTTATATCACAGCCAAGAATCCGCATGCAAGAAATCAAAGCCCTCTTTGGGCGTTGCATGACGACTGAAGCCTACTGAAGGCTCAGGGAGACATCGTCTCGCATTTCCATGGCAGACAGCCCATCGCACAACGAGACAACCACGCACCCTGAGGGAGGACGCAGGGAGAATCCTGAAGATCGTGTCACAAACGATTCTTAGCTACTTTCTATCCTTTTTCCAGACAAAGAGAGGGCTAGATTCGTTGCAGCCAGGTGCTGGTCAGGAATCTGGAGAAGTGGAAGGGAATACATCCTTATGAAGCTATATACCCAATCAAGCAAATGGTCGAATACATCAATCATTGTAGCCATCACAGCAACGATTCAATGACCAGTGACCACTCTCGAGCCTCTGCCTCCAGAACTTCAACACTACCCCAGCTCAGAACTTCCTCATCACATCATTCACCAGATCAGCCCCAAAGGTCGCGCCAGCCCCGTACACCGCCGCATTCCCAAACTTATGCGCCAGCTTGCCTGCCCACTCATGATGCTTCCACACAGTCAGTCACTCGATCATTCAATAAATCAACCATGCTACAACACCCCTTCAAGTCAACTCATAGGATTGGTATACCTTTGGATTCTGGGGATGCGCAGGGTTGTTTGGATCCTGCGCTTGCTGTGCGATCAAGGCGGGGTTGAACTGCTGATTGCCATTCACATAGCGCGGATCAATGTACTGAGCTGGCTGGCCGTCTGGTCGGGGGAGTTGGGCCTGGATTGATTGCAGTTGTGGAGGCGCAATGACGCCTTGGGATGCGAGGTACTGGAGCTCGTTCTGGATGGTGTTGAGAGAGCGGGTGACGCCTGCTTGGTCGTAGCCCATGCTGAAGGTTTGGATAGAAGATCTAGAGTAAGGAGATGTGCGGGAGGGATTAAAAGATAAGCTTTGGTGGTACTTGGCTTGAGGGCTTGGTGGGAGCGGTAGTGGCGGTACGGAGGGGTTGTTTGTATGCTACGTCATTGATGGTAAGGTACGCTAAAGATTAGAGGGGGGTATTGCTACTAAAGAACAGGCTTGTGGCGGCAGAAGTAAGATGGACAAATTTGGACGTGTTTGATTTATATACTGTAAATTTGCTATGGTCGGAGACATTGATGTCTGGTTGCATTTTGTAGTTCACGAAGTGGAAGAGCGTCACTACAATATGAATTGCGTAGAATGTACTGCACGGCAGCCTCCTGCAACGATAGAGAAGCCAGCACATGAATGAAGTACCTCAGGTCTAATTGAGGAACACTAGACAATTCAAATGTCCCTGGGATGACCACCCAGTTTATTGGCGCGCTATGTCTTTACCGAGTCCTCCAGAAGCGCAGAGTATCTGCTCGTAGCGGGCAGGATTCGGCAGCTCGAAGCAGCTACGTATGATGCCTTGGAGCCACTTCAGACTCTGGATGTAACGCAGAACTATGCAGTCCCTATTTGTGGAAGTGCTTCCTCGGGGTTTTACTTACATTGAGACTGTGTGGTTCTCAGTCCGCCGGACCATAACGGCCGTCCAATGTCTGATGCGCGCAATCTAGAGTTGACCATGATCATGCACCACATCCTTAGATCGCTGCGCAGCGAGACGATGGACAACTGTACTGAATCAAATACATGAGCCTGGTTCGTTGTTCAGTTGTTACTCGCCCATGGTGCTTGAGGTAGGGCGGAATCGTAGCCCCACTTCCCGCCCTTGCAGAACTGAAAGCGGCGAACGTTGACGCATTCTTCTTTCAACACCATCCCCAGCCTCGTCCTTCGACTCTATTAGGAGTATAGCAAGCCAAATATTCTCGCGATGCTACTGCTCATCGAGTGCGTATATATGTACGGCCTGGATTCTCCATGATGGTCACCAGACCAGGATCACCACGGCCTGTCCATAACAGCAGCAGTCATCATTCCTGGCGTGTAAAGACTGGACTCTCTAGACGTGAAACCTATCTCGGAAGGACGTTGCTTCGACGGAAGTATCCCGCCGAGCAACGTCAGCTGCGTTCAGCCATGTGGCCCGACCGTCTCGATTTTTCTGGTTCTTTGTTCTGCATTGGACTTGTATCAGTATGGAGCCTATATGCCCACCACGTGCGTCGGCGTCGAATATGGCTCTTTGTTAGGCAATCTTCTAGAATAGACCAGGGTAGACTTCCAATTTTCTACAAAAGCACCGTTCGCAAAAGTCGGGGAATGCCACCGCCAAAAAAGACCGTCTTCGGATATGCAGAACATGCTATATCATCCACACTTGGGAGGAATGGAGCGTCCAGTACGGTCTTTCAAGTCTTTTATCCGAGTTGCACCACCGCGTGTGAGTGCAGATAAACCCCTGCCACCCATACCTGTATATGCACAGCTAGCAGTAACGACATATTCAGCTTCATCTTCAATAGATTACCTCCCATCACCAAGTGCTGGATACTCCCTGTGGGAAGCGCCTCCGACTTGGGACGCGAACGAAAGCTGTCAAGCGCCGTCTAGAGCTCCCTTTGCCATTCGAGAATATTCTCCGCTCTTACCAGAACCCCCAGAGGATATTACAGCAATGCAGGCGGATCCTGACCTGTGGCAACAAGACAACCACCCCTTTCAGCAGACACCTTTGGATACAATCCGTGAACGTGCTGTGATCGCACCAGAGATCCCTGCTCACAACCCTTCCAGACTGCCTTTTGGAAGAGACTCCAGGGACATCCTGCGAACTATCAGTTCACGTTATTCTTCCAGCATGCACAACGAAAAATTGCAGCAAGAAGAAGGCTATGAGAGAGCTCTCGGCGAACCTTTAGACTCGTACCTGCCGTCTCCTGTGGATCTCACATCCGCTCTGTCAGATGCGGCAATGCAGAACAAAGCCTCCAACTCACTGGCTAGAGGAACGTCATGCGACCAAGGAACCATATGGGATAGACATCACCAGCGCTCATATTCCTTGCAACCCGATGACGGGACCTATCAATACCAGCAAGGTAACACGCTCACAAAGTTGAGGAGAGGGAGTAACGTGCGAGGCAACAATACTGCCAATTTGGAGAATCTAGAGGACATGATAAGAACGCAAGCATTGAGCTTCGCTCAAGATTATCACGCCATCTTCCCCGACCCATGCTTTTCTGATCGCGATGGGCCAAAGCAATATGAGGTCCCTGAAGTACCATCCAAAGATCAGGATATGACTCCTCAACCACTAACATGGAGTAAGGTGTCTGATCAAACGTCTCCAGCCGATCCTCCCCAATACCTGAAACGCCCTCGGCTGTTCCCGTCTTTGTCATCTAGGAGAATCGGAGGCATGAGAAAGATGAGCTCATGGGTCAACCATCAGTTCAGAAGAGTGTCACATGTTGCACGTAGGCAAAGATCCGCGAGCCAACACGGGATAGCTGTCTATAGCCAACTGCCAGAACCTGAACTAGAACACGACTCGCAACATGAAGCTCGCCTCGCAACTGTCTTTCAGAATAGCAAGGCTATGATATCTCGTCCTTTTCTGCGCCGTCAATCGGAACCGAAGAAGCCCTTGGTCATATCCCACCCCATACCTCACCACAACCCATATGATCATACAAACGCTTCTGTATCCACCACGCCATTCGAACTAACAACGGCCGTTCTGCGTCTCCCTGGCGGTCTCGCAGTAGTCCGGCCAACACCCCGTCCCATACCTCAGCCACGAACAACCGACTCACCCATTTCGTCCCTCTCCGACCTCTCCTGGCCCGACTTCACTGCTTCTTCACCCTTCCGGGTCGACTTCTCCCGCCGAGGCTCATGGCAGAGCGCTCGATCACTACCATCCACAAGATCTTCCAGTCTTTTCGGACTGCACCGCTCCTCGCCAGTACCTTGGGCGCCGTCGGCACCAAGGTCATACTCGCACTCGACAGTAGAGCTGGGTACGTCGCCACAAAATAGTGCGACGCCGTCAGGTGCCCTGACTGCCCGACGGCGGTCGCACAACATCGGGTCGCCGCTTGCTGCGCCGCCTTCTTTGCAGAGTATGGTACGCCTACCAGAAGCTCCGTGTGAGGGAGACCATAAGTCAAGTCTGTTTGAGAGGGCGAAACAAGTGCATGAGGCGTGGAAGAAACATCAGAAGGAGGTCAAGAAAGAGAAACTGAAGCAGAGTATAAGGCTGATAGGACCGGCGGATACTAATGACATCGCGGGCTTCATTAAGTGCGCTGTGGATGGGAGGCCAAGCGGTGATAGCGGTGTTTCTGAGCAATGGTTAGCTGGGGGTGATGCATAAGGGGCGTAAGGTATGTAGATGTCAACGAGGTAGGCTGTACAGACGACTCTATTCTCCAATCTATAGACAAGCTACCCAGGGCAGATCTTGTCAGCACTAGATTTCTGCACATACATCATGTGTCCTAAATGTTGGAGCATCTTAGTCACATAGTAGTTCTCGAATTCTCCAATTGGACACATGCAGTCATTCAGCTCTATCGTTCCTACGTTATCTTTTACTATGAATTGCCTTCTGTCTTCGAGCCGCAACTGTCGCAGTGATCCTTGCTCCATCCTCCGAGCCAGCTCTCTTGCTGCCATAATAGAGTCACCGCTCATAGAGCCCGACTTCGCCCGCTAATCCTCGTTTGCATGTATCTAGCCTCATTGCTCAGCCCTTTGGTTACACGCCAAAGCCAAACATGCGCAGGATGCGATGGTGCCACTATACCTGTGATAAAGTCTAAGAAAACAACATGTATATGGAGCACACTACACCGAAATCAGAAAAAAACAAAGGCATTCGTGTCGGAGATAAACGAGGACAGCTGTGCGGCAATCACCACTGCCAAGCACAGACGTGCATCGCCGGAGAGTTTCATACAGAGTAAGATTAGAAAATTACACACTAATATATACCGGATGCCGCTCGCTATACTATCGAGCGGGGGGTAGCCATCAAGAAGGGATATTCCAACCATGCACAAGCGTAAACACGTAAATGTAGCAAACTATTGACTAGATACAGACAAACCCTTACAAGTGGCAGGTCTGCGAGATAAGTTTGCTACACTGCGACAATATCCACTGAGCCGACCATCCACCAATAAAGGGGACGGGCAAGGAACACTTAGTAGGCAAGCGCATCGGCACAGCCAAAGTGCTGCTCGACGTTCAGGTCGCCGGGGTGCTTCCACGGGTCGTCCTTGAAGCTGAACAGGCACGACTCGGCACCGACCTTGTCCATGATCTTCTTCATGGCCTCCTTCTGCTCTGCGGGGCCAGCGACGGCCTTGCCGTTGGCGTTGCCGGCGCTGGGCCAGCCGATCTCGGAAATGAACTTGCCCTTGGCGGCGGCCTCGGGGCACACCTTGGCGGCCTGCTCGAGCTGCTGGGCGGCGAAGTCGCCGGCCATCTCGGGGGTGACCGAGGCGGTGAAGTAGGGGTGGATCTGAACGGTGAAGATGTCGATGTGGTCGCACAGAGCGGCGCCCTTCTCCTCCCAGGTGCCGACGGGCTCGGTGGTGGTGATGGCAATGTCCCTGGGGAAGCCGGCACCCTGGAGAGTCTCACGGACGTGGTCGATGTAGGAAGCGAGCTCGGAGGGAGCGCAGTTGTTGTTGAACATGCACTCGTTGCCGACGATGACCATGGCGACGCCGTCCTTGGGGGCGTTACTCTTGATGTCGTCGAGCTGGTCGTTGGCGTACTGGGAGAAGGGTCCCTTGCCACCGCTGCCGCCGGCCTCGAGGAAGATACCGTAGATGATCTTCAGACCGTGCTCCTGGCAGGCGGGAACGACGTACTCGAAGACACCGCAGTCGGTGCTGTAGGAGCGAATAGTGGTGAAACCAAGATCGGCAATCTGCTTGATATCAGACTTGATGTCGGACTCGGTCTTGCAGTCGCCGCTAGGGGCATAGGGAGTGTAGGTCATAGCCCACTTGTTGCCGTTGGTGACAATGCGGCCGCCGGAGCTGTAGCCTCCAGTAGGCTTGGGCTTGTCGGCAGGCTTGGAGCTGCTGGGCTTGGGCTTAGGGGTGTCCACAGGCTTGGTGGGGTACTCAGGCGTAGCAGGCTTCGATGGCTGAGGAACCTCCTTGGTAGGGTACTCAGGAACTGCAGGCTTGGAGACCTCAGGCACAGCAGGCTTGGAGACCTCAGGCACAACCGGAGCAGTAGGGTAGGCTGGCTGAGATGGCGCGGGTGTCTCGGTGGAGATCACAATGGGAGTGTAGATAGAGCTAGCCTCCTCAGTGCACGAGGTCGAGCTGGAGGCCTCTACGGAAGGAGTAGCGGCCGCATAGACGGCAGTGGTGTTGGGCACAATCGAGGGCACTACAGAATGTTAGTCTCTGGGAATCGGAAGCAGATCTCTCATTTGCTCAGATCACAAGCATTGAGACTCTCTGTAGGGTTGAATACATACTAGCCTCGACGTAGACAGTCGTGTAGACCGTGCAGATCTCATCCTGAGCGGGCTCGTATGCGCCACGGCGGAGGTGGAAGCCAGCGTGGTTCTTGTGCTCAAAAGCAGCAACAGACGCAACGAGCGCCGAAGCAGCGACAATGGAGGCCTTCATCTTGAGGTTGGAATGGTGACGAGACCGGAATTAATTAGGTGTATATCCGCTGAACGAGTGAAGCGGTGTAGTAGGATAAACGAGTGACTGGGCACGTAGGCCGTTAAACTTTGCTCACGAGGCTGTTGATGCGTACGAAGCCTTGCGTAAGAAGCAAATCAAACACGCAATCGGGGAGGAGAGGCTTTTTGATTCACTACGCATGGTCCCGTGGCCGCGGTTACTGCCATGCATCCAAGCCGTTAAGATAGGGGTCTATGAGATTAATCCTAGGCGATGCAGATACGCATGCGGTAAGATGTCGTGAAAGGAGCACTAGGGCGTCCGAACTACGGCGCATTGGGCCACGATGTACATCACGCCGGCGCATTAAGGAGATGAGGCCTGGGGAAATGGACATGGTCGTTCCTTCGGCAAAGGCGCGGACTAGTTGTGGTTAGTGCCAATTTCCCTGACCAGCAACAACCGCGCCGAGACGACCGACGTGAGCGCGATCTCAAGACGGGCGGGATCAGCTGAGTCTTGGAAATGAATACTGTTGTTCTTGAGGCAATCACTCGGTTCACGAGACGGAATTTGGTTGTCGAATAAGACTTGACTCAGCACCCTCTCCCGTCAGCAGCAGAAATGAAGCCCTGGTCAAAGGAGCCAACGGCTAATCTTCGACCACCAGTTCTGGCCGCTGCGCTACGCGAATGCAGGTACAGGGTGGGCCGTGCGACAGCCTTGCGCGCTAAACATGACTATAATTGGTCAGTGATCTATCGTTTGAGGACGCGGATCGCGCGCTGGTAAGTGTGGGCGACTAGTCGCGATAATCGAAGATATTATTGTCGTGCCTTGGAGATCCTAGAGATGCCGAAGATATACACCTTTGCGTCGAATCGTGTCTCTAGGCCGTGACGCCTGGTGGGGAAGGGGTATATGTAAGTCCTAGCGCGCTGTACATTGCTGTGGAACAGTTGAGCGCTGTACAACACCGTGTGGAGATGTGGTGTTGCGAAGGATGTGTGCTGCCGAGCCATTATTATCTTGGACGCTTGGTCACATTGGCAGGACGTGCAGTGAAGATCTTACCTTGCGACTGAGCATATAACGTGAATAACTGCACAAATCGGATTTATGAATTCTCGCTGTGTATTACCGCCATTTGGAGGACTACTCGCTCGAAATGGTGACATTGTTGCAACTTTGACTGTGTATACTGCAGCACCTTGCCAGGGTCGACTAGCCGCCGAGCACACTGCAAGCCAGCGCCTTAATCGAAGTACTCCAGGTCTAGTTAGCAGATCTTACATAGCTTGAAATATCTCTAAGATGGCTGCATGTTTACTAGCCGCAACAGATCTTTTATTTCCACCATTAAATCCATCAAGAGCGCTCGGTACCGTAGGCACGAGCGCGGGATAAATAGTAAGCAGAACCGAAATATAAGCGTGTAGCTTGCCACTAACTCCATTTCACGCGGGTGTAGTGTAACCAGCCACAACAAAATGAGTGGAGATTGGAAACTAAGAGAAACGACTTAGTCAAATTCGAAAGCTATCTCCGTGTCACGTACATACATTCCAACCAGCAGCCCTCTGAAGCAGCAATGTTGTACCGAACATCGTGAGTCGACAAATATTCAAACCGAAGAGCCTGAATAGGCAGTGCCAACTCTCCTGAAGCGGTCTGTTGCTGGCTGAACTGTCTCAGTCGCACATTTACCAGCGACCTCAACTCCGGCGAACCTGTATTTGACCCAGTTCAGGATGTCGTAAAAGCCTACTTCGCCCATTGTGTCATGATCTAAGTCTGGGTACAATCTGAGTGTGGCTTTGGACGTGGGAAACGCTTTGCATGTCCGATTGAAGTCCAACTCCGTGTTGTTGGCATACGTAAGTTTATCCGCAATGCCTTGTACTACCAACATTGGTACTGCCAAGGCATGCGGGCCAGCGCCGTTGTAGCGTTCCTGCCATTCGACAACTGCAGGGTTCTCAACCCAACTCATGTTCTTGAACAGTTGGTCCGCGGTGAGGTTCGCGAACAGGGCGCGTCCAGCAAGCAAACAGCCCTGGTCTGCAAGCAGGATGCGACCAACGGCAGTATCGGTCAGATAGTCCTTGAGCCTGAATCGATCCGGGAACAGGGCCTGCAGAGACTGGAAGAATAAGACTGACACAGCATCGCCGATAGGCCCACCTGCAGCACGTCTGACAGACTCCGGGATGAGGTCCAAGGGACGCAGGGCAGGTGAATTGGCAACTGCTCCAAGAAGGTTGCCTGCCTTGAGCAGCTCTTCTTGATGAGGCATAGCCAGACGTTCGGCTGTGCGCCAAGCAGTCATTCCGCCTTCACTGTGGCCGATAACCACCCAGTCTTTGGATAAGTGCTCACCAATGACCTTGCGAGCCGCGATTAGACTGTATGCAACGTCTGCAGCGTGCAGGTATCCTGCCTCGTACATGAAGCCTTGCGGTATGTCCGAGCCCTGGCCAGCGTAATCAGGAGCGATGACTGCATATCCAGCTGTGGCCAAAGTAAACGGGCCCTGCCACTCGTAGTACAGATCTTTGTGGTTCGAAGGGGCACAGTTGCGGATACGTCCAGCTGTTCCATGGGCCCAGACTGTAGTGTTGAACGGTTGGTTCGGGTCAAGCTTATTGTATGGGAGTAATACAAAGGCACTGGCTGGTATCGGCTTTCGGTCGATGTCCTCGCTCATGTAGAGAAACCTGAAGAGGGACATCCCTCCAGGTATCGTGAAGTTTCGGCTGACAACATTTTGTGGCACATCCTCCCATCGCAGTAGATCACCAGGCTTCGCTCCTGTTATGTTGCTGGGAGTGGAGTAGAATGTATCCAACGTTACATTTTTCGAGACCCAACTGGAGGCTTCAAGACCCTGGAATTGCTTAAATGCAGCCTGGCACCCTGCATCACATGTTTCTTGTGCATTGCTGAAGAGCGTAGAGAGTGAAAAGAGGAAGACAGCTTGGGCTCTCATCTTGGGGAAGTTGTCTGAAAAGGACAGGAGGGAAGAGGCTGGGTTTGGTGACGATAAGTTGGATGGCATCCATTGTCCTTTATAGACCGTTGATCTGAGGTAATCCCACCCTTGACTTACGAGCTCAAGAGCATTGCCAGGGTTGAGTGTGTACATAGCCGCGTTACGGTCCGGGAGATGTACGAAATATGGCTCGTTGTGGTTTCTACGCAATCGTTTGGCGTGTATACTGGTCTTGGTAGTTAACGATTGGTTAACGATACCCAAAGTGAGGGGAGAAAAGCGCTAGACGTTCTATGTCGATCCTTGGCAGAAGCTACAGCCTTCCTTTTACGACGTAATGGGAGGCTGATGATATCCTTACAATCAAAAGTCTGGCCGTTCAGGTTCATGGGCGCCTGCGCATGCCTAACATAGACTAGCTTACTTCCTTTTCTCTTACCCGCGGCGCCCGAACCACAATCTCCCGCAATGAAGAGCGGAATCCGCTACTCGTCATTCATGGGTCAAGATATGTGGAGCTTTAGACTCGAAAAATGGAGGTTGATGTCGTGTGGTGTTCAGAAACGGGATGAGGACTCCAGATTCTCCGGAACGGTCTGCTGGTCTGTGCAATGCAACGCCACCTCTTGCGCGCCAAAGAAAGCTGCAAATAATGGGCTACTTCACAACAAAATATCCTACAGTCAAAGTTTAAAGTTACATTCTGAAGACTACAAGTTAAAAAACCTACACTAACTTGCCTGCTTAGCTTTCTTGTAATCCTCTAACGCCCTAGATTCACAGTGTGCTGGCAGGTAGAGTTCCACGACGGAGGCCACTATTTTGGACGTGCAAGAGACCACATCGATCACGGACACGCGAAATCAGCTCTGTAGCCCTTAAAAATCGTGATAAGAAAGATTAGAGTTTTTATTGGAGTTCTCAATTCAGGATGATGCCGACCTTAACACATGTGGACGGACCGATGTCGTGGAAACCGCCACCAACAGCGAAGGCCAACGGAAATGTACCCTCAGAGAGCTGCAGAGAGCCGAACGTAACAGTGGATAGGGCCATGAGTAAGCACCTCAATAGCCTCATAACCCCCCAAATGCTCCGGCACCTTTTGTAGTTCGAAGTGCCACAGCAGTAGAACTATCACCAACCTCACTTCGAGGTAGGCGAGCTTGCGTCCAAAACATCCGCGTGGCCCTGCGCCGAAGCCCATTTGCGGACCTAGCGTGGAATCGAATACCTTACTGCCGTTCATCTCAGTCCTCAGCCAGCGATCGGGATTGAATGCTGCCATCTCCTCCGGCATAGACTCATCCCAAGAGCCGATCTTGCCCCCGCCTGCGCTTTGATAAGTAGGAGAGCGAACAGAGTCGGGGATTTCATGTGCAGGTGTAAGAACACCAGCTCCGCTACTCATCATAAAGATTCTCGTTCCTTTGGGTATAACATGACCCAATACTACAGCATCTGTTGTGCTCGTGCGAGAGGTCATGGGGCCAGCCTTGCTGCAACGCATGAACTCTTCAATGCACGCGTCGAGGTATTGAATCGGCAATGAAGCGATCTCCTTTGCAGTAGGAATGCGGCCATCTGCCATAGCATCAGAGTATGTAGTGCGCAGCTCGTTTCGAAGTCTGGACTGGACTGCGGGGTGGTCTGAAAGTATCTTCAAGATCCACATTATTGTTTGGGAAGTAGTCTCATGTCCGGCGATCAGGAATCCGAAGATCTGTACATGGTAAGCCCTTGGTACGATCTCTCTATGGTCTTGTTTACCTCGGCGATCATAGCTTTGGAGTAATATTCGGGGCTTCTGGCATCCTTGTTGGCTTGCTGTGCTTCCCTGTGCAGCATGTGATCAACAGCGTTAAAAATTCTGCCCTGTTCGCCGTTAACATCGTGCATTCTTTGCTTTGCTTTTGTGATTTCGTGGATGATCAAGCTATTTTTGGTTTTCACTAAATTAGAGAAACGGTAAGGCAAAAACCCTAAGATTGAGGAGTTAGTGTGGGGTCTTCTGTGTCTACCCAACATCATAATTAGGTATAACTTACATCCATGTATAAGAGGGAAAGGCGATTTACAAACAACTTCGAAGGTTTCAGTAAGTCTCAGTATGGCATCGAAAGTTGTCGCCCGATCAGCCGCCGGAAAGTCAAGGGCGCCATTGTTATGACGTTTGATACTTCCAGGCGTAAGTGAAGACAGAAGACCGGTCTGCTTCATTGTGATAGTAGCGGTTTCGCCAGTACCGAACATAGCAGCCCATATGGCTTCAAGTGCCGAGTGAGTAATATCGTTCTTTGCAGAAAAGGCCTGAGATTCAGGGCCAGAAAGTCTCAGCTTCTCCTTCCAGAGACCGACTAGCTCCATGAATGTCTTGTGAAGATGGGGGCCAGCAACTCCGTGCAAAAATTTCTGCGACATTAGATCCTGTAGCCATTTTCGCTGCAACTTGAACCTCTCGTCGTCCGAATGCAGTCGTGTGTGGTGTTCGCGTACGATGCCGTAAAACATGTCAGAGATGCCTACAAACAGTTAGCTTGGGACGAATCTCCGTAGCACTTAGGCAAGGTGTGTTCACTATCAGGCTTCGCTATCAAACTGTAAGCAGGAGGTAGACAAATGGCCTACAAAGATTGGGCTTACCAAATTCCTTGCTTCGGCGTACCAGGATATCCTGTTGCTCCTTGAAGTCATTGATGATAACCACCGGCCTCTGGAATAAATTGAGGAAGATCTGTACTATGGGAGAATCATGCTTCAGGTTCTACTCAACATTAGGCTTATGCGGTACAAGCAAGACGTAAGGGACACTTACATTGCCCAAAAACCAGTCAGTAATTGTTTTGCTGTGCTTGAGATGCTCCATCAAACCTGGGATATCACCCAAGACTGATTTAGTGGCCTTTCTGTTGTGGGGGATACCAGGAATCGGTTTTGGAAGAAGCCACCTGTACGCGGTATAGGCGCCTAGTAATAGCAGGCCGTTGAAGAATATTACAGATGAGGGCTGGAAAGCCATGATAGAGTTCATTGTGGCGATGAGAGATGTTGTGAGTTCCTAAGATCACTCGCAAATACGATTACTTAGCGTTGTCTTATAATCAGGCCGCACAGCTCGTCTGACTCAGCTCTACATCTGAGTGTACTGTAGAAACCGTCAACTCATATCCGACTAAAAAAAGAAAAAGCCTTTGCTGCGTTCATTGGTAGCAATGGGTTCGATATCCTATAACGAGATGCATTGCGCCTTTATCAGCCAATGTAGGAAACTGCACACAGGTATAACCTCACTCAACCTTCACAGAACGTTGAATTTGAGTATCCGGGACATGATTTTATGTCACTGCAGACAACGCATTGCAGAGAACAAGGCCTGATCTCCATACCTCGCAAACCATGAAGTGTCATTGGTGGTTGATCGTCGTACACTTGGACCACCGTCTACTCCATTCAATCCCACTTTCCAGTTGAACGCAGCTATGTTATTGGCTCAGAGGTGCGGGAGCTAGATAGCACTCGATGAAATGAGTGTAGTGAGATTGTACGGTAAGCAATGATGAAAGCCAAGTCGTACCCCGAGCACCTAGCACCAATGAGTCAAGATGTCAGCATAAGCATAGGACTCGGTAAGCTACGTGAGTTGCTACGATTTAAGAGAAGACATCTCAACGTATCGACCTGCAGTAGCCGTCCGTGTCTTACACTGACGCCCCATCTATGTGATCAGCCAGCACATGTACTGTTAGTACCACATGAAACGATGCGCCAACTCGTCTAGCGGGATCCTGTCACTCTTAGATGACCCTAAATCACCTTGCCACGGCCGACCGGACGCCGAGCACTCTGCAAAGTTGGCGATAGCCTTAAGTCTAATTGGCAGATGCTAAACAACTCGAACTGTCTCGAAGATGACTACACTGTCTGTTGGACGCTTTTTAGGTTTGAATTTTCCCAATTCAATCCTTCAAACCGTAAAGTGTCTGGTCGGAGCTGGTAAGGTGCTGTATTGTGACCTGTTCGGTGTAGTACAATGGCCATAACCTACCCATAGATACCAGACCTATTGTGTCAACGTCAACGCTCGTTTGGCTGTAATCATCTTCACCAATGCACGCCATGTATTATGAGATCGCATAATAAACAGATTCTTGGGTTTTCGAAGCTTCGTTTTGCGAAAGTCAAGCCGAGCGTGAGATATTGCCTTCTGGTCAACGATGAAATCGAAGATTTGAGATCTTAAGGCTCTTAGACAAAGCTGGTGGCAAGAGTATACTGTGCGAAGAAATAATTGTGCATGGTTGGTCGCATCGTACACTACTTACTAGCGGAAAGGCGGGCATGGTGCTATAGCCGCTTCCCCACATCTCGCTCGGGTAATGTCCATGCAGGTGACGAGTGCCGCTCGAATTGAGCGGATCCCCAAACGTATCGCTGTAGGTGGAAAAGAGGGGAATCATCTGGCCAATGCGCATAGTGAGTACGTACCGCGTCGGTAGGTACGACGTTTTCAGAAGAGTGCACGTGGTGCATTCGTAGCTAATTTTTTGATCATACATATACTGTGGAGGCCCCAAGCAGCGAGAGCACCTCGACACAACTTCATATACTCGTCGCATATTGGAGTCCAAAACAATTCAAGCTCAATATCTGTACCCACAATGCTCGGAAAGGTAATCTTGGAGGAGGCCTTCGCCTTGCCTCGCTTAGAAGAGAAAACCAAATGGTGGGCGGGAATGTTCAGTACAGATGCAGAGAGGCATACAAAAGAGATCCAAGACTTGACCGACATTCGCCTCAGGTTTGCGGATCAGTATGGAGTCGGATATACTATCCTCTCATACACTGCTCCAGGTGTTCAAGACATTTTCGACCCGAAGGAAGCGCAGGCACTTGCCGTCGAGATCAACGACTACGTTGCTGAGCAAATCAAACCATTCCCCGATAGGTTGGGTGCATTCGCGTAAGTCGATAAGTCTTACATTGGACTTGAATACGAAAGCTGATAAACAACTCAAAGCACACTCTCCATGCACAACCCAAAAGAAGCCGCAGAGGAGTTACGACGAACGGTGATTGAGTACGGATTCAAGGGCGCACTAGTCAATGATACGCAGAGGGCGGGCGCAGATGGCGAAGATTATGTCTTCTACGATCAGCCAGAATGGGACGTTTTCTGGGAGACTCTTACCGATCTCGACGTGCCCCTCTACCTGCACCCACGGAATCCCACGGGTATCGTTTTCGAAAAGCTCTGGAAGGATCGGCAGTGGCTTATTGGTCCTCCTCTCTCGTTCGCTGTTGGTGTCAGTCTCCATGCGCTGGGTATGGTAACCAACGGAGTCTTTGATCGTCATCCTAAGGCCCAGGTCATTCTCGGTCACTTGGGCGAGCACATTCCATTCGATATGTGGCGCATCAACCATTGGTTTGAAGACCGCAAGAAGCTGCTCAAGCCTGGGCTGGACTGTAAAAAGACGATTCGCGAGTATTTCAACGAGAACTTTTGGATCACAACTTCAGGCCATTTCTCGACAACGACGCTCAATTTTGTCAAGGATGAAGTCAGTGCTGATCGAATTCTGTTTTCGGTCGATTATCCTTTTGAAACGTTCGAGGATGGCTGTAATTGGTTCGATAACGCTGAGATGAATACCGGTGATCGTCTGAAGATCGGGAGGGAGAATGCGAAGGGCTTGTTTAAGCTTGAAGAATACAAAGACTCAAGCGCGAAGGTCATCTAGGTACCGGTAGCTCCATGAGTACGAAAAGCTTCCAACGATAATATAGTCTGGTATGTTGTGGCGAATAGGTGTGAGCCGTGGAGATGACAAGTTGCTTGATGTGTGTCGGCCGCCAATTTAGGCGGCTCTTTACATTGACATTTTGAAAGTGTGTATATGTGAAAGAGTAAGAAAGAATGAGGACATGAGAAACATCACTAAAGAATCAAATCGAGCGATAAGTTTGCGCACAGGCCATGACGTTTTATCACGACGATGAACACAGACATGTTTTCCCGTCTTTCCTGATATACTTTTTGTCCTCGCATGCGCAGCATATCCTCTCGCTGTCAGCCCATGTTGTTGTTGTAGGAGCATCTATGTACTGTGTAGATTCCCCTGGACGCTCATCCGTGCAGGTCTGGTCTACTAGCCGCAGCACACTTGTCGTCGGATCCTGCACCGAGATCACCACTGCCGCTTACCCCGCGTCGCGCTACGCTTATCTTCTGTGCTTGACTTGTGACAACGGCCTATCCGAGCTCGCTAGCATACGGCTTGATACCGTTGGCTGCGGACGGCAATGATATGTTGATAATACCTATAATTCACCTGCTGCAACACCCGCCACCCCTTTACCGTCTTCCGCAAATTCAATTTGTCCCCACACTGAGCGGCTTTTGCACATATCTCGAACTCCACACTAAATCGGTCACATGACAGGGTGAAGTTTCACGGTCCCCAATGCCTCGACGGCCTGTAAAGCCGCAAGATCGTCAGCGAGTCGTCAGGGCATGCGATCAGTGCAAAGCATCTAAAAAGCGTTGTGACGGGAGCCAGCCGTGTAAACCGTGTCAGAAGAAAGGATACGATTGTAATTGTCACTACACCGCTGGCCGGAGGCATCATCCATTACCACAGCCCACATCAACAATTCCACAAATAGTTCCAGCGCCAAACGCGCTGCCTGATGTTGAGGGAAGCGGCGCTAATTTGGCTTTGATCTCTCCGGACTCGTGGGATGTAGGCCTCGATGCTCTATCGGCGAATGATCCCGGCCCTAATGCTGCTCCCATTACACGGGACCCTACACCTGAAGACGGCCGTCATAGCATCAACACCCGGAGGTCTTCTATAGAAGTCATGACACAGCCCGCTGTAATGCTCTCCAGTGGTGGCGGAGAGAAAGGTAAGCTTTTACGGCTGTGCATTAGTCAGTCGGCTTGTGCCTGTTATACAACTAACGAGTTTGACAGTATTTGTCGGCAACACAGCAGCAATTTCATTTCTGCAATTCCTCCAAAAGACTCTCGAGCGGCATATTGGCCCTTCAGGCTTCACTAATGCTCAGGAGAGTCAAAGGCTATTTGAGGCTGATGCAATTGACAGCGGATCGAGTCATTTCTACGATAGGCTCTGTGCTGAGGATAAGCAAGCCTACATCCAGAATTTCTTCGATGTCGTAGGTCGTGTTTTTCCGCTTTGTTATCTTGCTAAGTTCTCTGCAGTCAAATGGCCTTCTTGATTTATATACCTGGGAAGAGTTACGCCATCTATTACACGCAGAGTCGCAAACAAGCACGCGGGGAACTCCGCCTACTCCATCTTCCTTGACTCCGCTCGGTTCAGCCTCGCTATATCTCATGGTTGCAATTGGCGCTCAATGTTACGGCCCAACAAAAGAGGCTGTTACCTGGGCGGCTGGGCTGTTCTCGTATGCACGCAAGTTAGCCTTTGCACATATGCTCGAAAACCCGAGTCTGGACCTCGTCAGAGTGTTTTTGTTGATGGCGTTTTATATGTTTGGTGCTTGTCGGCGCAACTCTGCTTTTATGTACCTAGGGTGTGCGTCTAGAGCCGCTGACATCCTGGGTTTACATGAGTCCGCCCAGCACAAGCATACGACTCCTTCTATACGGAACGCCAGGTGAGTTCTCAGTTCTGACCCTTCTAAATTCACGAGCACCTAACAGCAACGTCACCAATACAGACTTCGTGCAGCAAAAAGCATCCGAGTCTTTGATGTCGTCTGCAGCTCGATCTTGGGACGATCCAGCAGCACACCTTCTCTTCGCCCAGGTCTCTCAAGCTATGTATGCGACAGACCTGACGATGGGTCTGGTGTCATTTATCGAGCTTTAGCACTCGGTGCAACCTATGAAATCACATCCATCCTTGACACCGCTGTTAAAAGGTCAGCCGAAGGCGAGCTAGATGTAAACACAGCCGAAAGCCTTGTTCTTGCATTACAACAGAGAAGTCGCAAGTTTCCATCCGTTTTACGAAACGCAGGTGAAGATAGATCGACCAGTAGCAGGCATACAGTCATTGGCAACGTCCACGTCTCTGGGATATATTACTTCAGTGTCATATTGGTAACGCGACAGTTTCTTATACGGCACGTCGTGCCTCAGCTCTCCTACGTCTCGAAGTCCTCTCATCACCATGACCTACCCGAGAAAGCCAAGGTGGATCAGTTGGCTGATGCATGCATCGAGGCCGCTACATTTATGGCGAATATGTGCTACCAAGTGATGAGATCTGGGCATCTATTAAGGAATATGTGCATTCTCAAGTCAGTCAAATTTCGCATCTTCGAGGAAATCGAATAACTAACTGCTTTAACAGGGCATGGCTATTCGCTACTGGTCTTGTGCTCGGTTTTTCGCTCCTTGTAGAAGACGTCACCAATGCCTCCGAACGACGTACCGCGTTTACCAAGTCGCTGCGTGTGCTCGGCGAACTCAGGCACCTCAGTCCTCAAGCCGAGCAATACTACAACATACTATCGAGCTTCCATCAAGCTATCAAGGTCTACAAAGAACGAACTCAACACAAAAAGCGTGCTTCGCGGGGTACGCTAGTGGATTGCATTTTCTTGCCAGACGTCACAGACCATATCAACGAGCCTGAGGCCGACGCCGCACAGCTACCAAGCCCAGAGATGACGATGCAAGATGTTTCATCTGCCGACTGGCTTGATAGTCTTTCTCTAGACACATTTAACGATCCGGAACCAATGGATCCTTTGTTGATGGGTGACAATGATGTTATCATGCGGATGCTGTGGGAGTCAGAGAGGTTCGCGCTGGACTACCCGGCCGGTATGCTACCAGATACGGATGTAGGCATAACAACTTCTATCCAGAGTCTGAGTACGATGCTAGGCTAACTAACAGTACCCAAAATGTAAATAACTTCTTAAGGTACCAAAGAAACATATCACTGTTGATTACAGCTTCTCGAGGTTGTGGTCTTTGACCATTCATCACCCACAAACACTGACCCAACGGTTTCTCAAGTAGGCCCAGATTCAAACAGGTCCGCGGCTGTATGTCAGCCTACATCAATTGAACAAAGTCAACAGAGTTTTGAGAACCTGATGAATGTATTGGATTTTATATATTCAGAACAGAGAGGAATTAGCTCTCCGTCTGGATCCCCTCTGAGAGCTTCCCTCATACTAAACTTTCTGCTTCTTTTGTTCATACTCCTCCAGCACACCATCGTAATCCTTCGGTGTGTATGGCGAGATGAGCTCATGGAGCAATGACGCTTTTCGCTTGTTCTGAATGCCAATGTCTTTCAACAGCATGTCAACATACGGTATTCCTTCGAACACGAAGTCGGGCAGGCTCGCACCGTAACCGCAAGGGTACCGCCATTTGCCCCACTGTGTGTGCAACATGACTTCTCTTGTGATCTCTTGCTGTGATTTTGCTTCGCGCTCTAGGTTCCCGTCGAAGAAAGCTGTAATCCAGAGGCCTTGTGTATTCGCGCAAATGGCTGTGCTCACTGAAGAGATCATACCCGCAAACGCAAAGTTGCGCTTTTGAACCATAGCTGGTGGAACCATAAAACGATAGTAGCGAAGCGGCTCGGCTGCAGTTTTTGGTTTGGAACGCAGAATAGGTTGGTTTTTCAGGATTGGGAACTGCTCGAGAACCTTTGAATCGTATTCGAGCCCGAGTTTTGCTCGATCAATGGCTCCGATGGGTAAGCCCAGACCAGTCTCGTTCAGACCTGAGAAATGAATTGTTGACTCTTTCTTCCAGCCTGTGGAGCAAATCATGGCGTCTGCTGTCAGAATCTGTCCATTCTCAAGGATTACATGTCCAGGCGCGAGTCTTTCGATATTTTCAATGTGCACCCTGACTTTGCCGTCACGGATCATGTCAAAAAAGCTAGTACTGTAGTTCAGGATGCTGAGACCACTTCCAATCCAGAATACGGAATGCCAGGGCTTCAACTTCTGGAGCTCAGGATGGTTGTCGTACTTGTTCTGACCCAAAACATCGTTGCCCATCACTTATCACGGGGTTAGTAAACACTCTCGCTGGATGTGCTTCAAAACTCACGGCTCCAAAATCCTTTGACGACCGCTCGTCCAATACTTGTCCGCTCCAGAAAGCTGCGGATCGAACCATATCCATCTTTGTGGCCCCACGGACAGGGACTGAACCATGACAGCGCTCTGACATTAAGAATAGTATCAATGCGTTGCTTGAGTGGGGTGACAAGCCTCGGTGCAATCCAAACAGGGCCGTTGCTGTCTGGTCTGATGATGAGATCGACTGTTGCACCGCTGTCCACCATCGCATACGCAACATCGTATGCGGATTTTGCGCCGCCAACTACCACTACATTCCTAGCTCCAACTAACTCCTCAGAACGTCGGCAAAAGTCCTTAGCGTGAAAGAGCGGCCTGTCGAATTTCTCAGATCCGGTGTAGACCGGCATGTTCGGTGTTGAGGTTAGTCCTGTTGCAAGAATGAGTTTTACAGTATCGACTTTCCTTTCACCCTCAGAAGTCGTGACTTTGAGTGCCCATCCCGCTTGCGTGGATTCTACCAAGCTGACTGTGGAGTTGAACTTCATCCGTTCGTAGATGCCGTAATGCTTAGCGAAATCGGTCAGGTAGCGGTTGAGCACCGCGCCAGGGATGTGACCAAGAGGCTTGACTCCATACTTTTTCTCAGTCATCGGGAAGTCAGGAAACTCATAGCTCCCAAGCATGTTGTTAGATTTGAGTCCCGGATACAATCGTGCTTCAGACCACGTGCCCCCTACAGTTTCGTTGGACTCTAGGATAGCAATTTCCTGGGTAGGGTGGGACTGGATGTACGCTCTAGCAGCTCCTAAGCCAAACCACCCTAGGTGAACAGTCAGTAAGAGTTGTCTTCGATTTTTATTGGCTAGGACGCTTTGAGCAAATCCATTCTGCTTACCAGAGCCAACGATCACAAGGTCGTACGATTCAGGTACTACCTCATGCATGCTGAGTGTTACGAGATGTAACTATAAGGTATATTAAAGGAATGATGGTGATACTTTAGCTCAATGACAATCGTAATTGTTGTCTGCAAAGGGTGGTAGATGACATTCGAAAGGCAGGCTGAAGGGATATCAAATAGTTTGGTCACGACTACTCCGCGTAAGCTGCAGTCAGATCAGACCATTGCGACTAATCAAAGAGATCATCCGAGTACGAGGAGGTACCGATAGGGTGGAAGCAGCACATGACTTGGGGTACAGTAGCGCAATGGCTGCTATCTGAGATCGGATGTCGTACCACTGACCTCGTCGGGTAGATAACAGTTACTTTCAAGAGGAATTCCAAACCTCGCGAATTGGAATGCGGATGTGAAAGACGTCTGTACCATTGGTGGCGGTGGTAAAGGCGGATAAAGACTGCTTGTATTTGGTTGACAAGCGGACGATGATCGGGAAGCCCTCCGGGTCACTGCATTTGGCTGCGCTCGTGGAGTATTGTCGATCGGGGTCCGAATAAATGCAAACCTCGGTGCTAAGAGTTCGGGGTATGATCGTCTCGACCCCCGCGGGCAGCCTCCAAGATAGGAGACAAAGGGACACCTCTGCGAAAAATGTGGAGGGCTTCTGCCATGTAGCAATACGGCACCGGGGACAAGAATCTGAACAACTCCATATGAAAACCAAGACATTTTAAGCTTTACAAACGTACAACTTTAGTAAGCTAGGTATGTTATAGACTTTTTTTTTTATACATATTTCGTATATGTTACGACCTAGCATATGATCACGGAGGACTGATAACACCATCAATAGTACCAGCATGAAGTCCTCTAGTGATCTGAATATCAGCAGCTGTTGTGTGCCGCGAAGCATCGCTCAGCAGATACACGATAGCAGGCGTGAGATCATTCTGCGTGCTCAGTCTTTGTAACGGTGGCGCAAGCCACATCTGATCACCCTCTCGTTTGCTCTTCGATGCACGCACATCCCGGGTCATCTGAGAATCAACAAAGCCCGGTGAAATAGTGTTGACGCGAATGTTGTGCTTTGCGAGTTCCACTGCAAGTGCCTTTGAAAGCATTAGGACGCCGCCTTTGGATGCATTGTATGCCGCCATCCTGTACCCTGGAAGGCCGATGTGTGATGACTGGGAAGCGATGAGGACAATACTGCCAGCTGTATTCTGCTTGATGATTTGCTTTGTTACGAGCTGGACAATGAAGAACACCCCGCGGACCTGGAATTTGTCAGCCACATTTTTCAACTTATGCTCTCAATCCTGTCAAGACCTTACGTTGATGTCTTGGATTCGAGTAAATTCTTCCCATGTCTGATCGATAAAGGGCTTGTCAATTGCAATACCCGCTGCAGGCACACATCCATCAATCTTTCCGCCTAGACTTTCCAGGGCCTTCGCAAATCCTGCATTGAGGCTATCCTGCTGGGTGAGATCGGTCTGATGATACGAGGTGTTGACACCATAAGATGAAGATAAGCCTCGAAATGCGGCTGTCGGTTGTTCTTGAATATCCAAAACAGCAATGTTGCCTCCCATTTCACAAATAGCTCTTGTTGCTGCGAAACCGATTCCCTGAGCGCCTCCTGTGATCAGGTAGTTCCGCCCTCTCAACTCGAACATTGGTCGTACTGGCTCAAGATTGTCTGCCATATTGAAGGGAAGGATGAGCTCTAAAGAATATCAAATGAAATGATTGCTGGTATAACTTCAAAGAACTGAGAAAATTGGTACTCAGAGACAAAACGTTGCAGAATCCTGACTCTCTGGAGCTTAGATCTGCGCCGGTTGTGGACAGACCAATTTAGCGTCGGTTACGTCCCTTTGCCTATCGTTTGGAGAGATACTACGTAGTAGATCAAGTGATGGCACGTGTGAAGAGAATAACGCCGATCAATGTTTACGTGTGTCGGTGAAGGACCTAGTGAAGCATCCGAGGTTTCGTATGGCAGCTGTACCTTCCTCTCTGAATATCGCCTCCGGCGAATATGTGTACTTGCCTTATCGGAGTTGTTGATAGAGTCGAAGTGTGGTGCAATTGCCGCTTGCCGAAGGTCCCCATTGATCTTCTTCGGGACTTGCTCCGAGCGAGGGGTACGCTAGGACCTCCACGCAATGCATTGGGTTCGGAGAATCGACTGTGCATGGCGATCTATCTCCCTGTCAGTAAACTTGGTTCGAAGATGCACTATGAGAGTAGCATGTCGAAGAAGTGGCAGCTGAAGATGCGTATATGTTCTGGTGACACCACAGATACACAAGATATTCTTATTGGCATCTTGAGTTCTAAAAGCAATACCCATACCGTTCAACATGTTTCAAGACATTACTAAACCACCGCCACCGCTCCCTGCAGTAGAACTGTGTCAACTTGAAGATGGTGTAACGATCTTGTCACCGCTCGTACGCAGAGGAACTGGACCTCCACTGATAATTCTTGCCCCAAACAACAATGATGCTGAGAAGATAGTTGAGGGTGTCCCGTCGCACATGACCAAATGGGCCGAGGAAGGGTTTATTGTTGCCGAGATACAACAGCGAGCGCTGGAAAGAGATGCAGCCGGGGCCTTGAAGCGAAGTATTGAGGCTTTAAGAGAGAGTTCTAAATGTGAACCCGAATTAAAAATCGGTTTAGTTTGTGAGTCTCCCAACAGCAATTCATCTGATCATGCGCTGACCAAGTATTGTCCCAGCCTATGAACCAGCGTCCTGGAATCTGGCTGCAGACGCAGTCAACAACACACCTGACATCAAAGCCACCGTCATCTACGCAGACGCGTCTGACAAAGTTGCAATATCAGCGTCTCGTGTCCCAATGCTGCAACACCTTGCAGGTGAAAAGAGCAACAATCCCAAGCGAACCACCAATCTCACAGAATACCACTACCCTGGCGTCGACACATACAAATTCGCAACACCTTTCCACGCATCCTTCCACTACACCACAGAAGCCCTATCGCACACCCGCTCACTCACGCATCTCAAGCCGCGTCTCGATGGCCCGTACTTCGACCTCGAAGTGATATGGGACGAACACTGCTACTACGAATTTGCAGATCGGTCTGTGGAGCACACGATGAGCACGATGGTGCAGGAGCCTTATGTGAACCACGTGCCTACCGTAAGCCCTCTCATCCCTCACACCATCACACGCAGTGTCCCTAATCATGTCACAGCTCACAGGAGGTGTAAGTCGTAGTGCACTAACCGACTTCTACCGGCACAACTTCATCTTCAACAACTCCGCGGATACCGCCCTCGAGCTAATCAGCAGATCCATCGCCATCGACCGCATCATCGACGAGTTCATCTTCAGTTTCACACACGACAGAGAACTCGACTGGCTGTAAGTTGCATCTAGTCATCTGCTGACTTGCCCACTGACTCCATCCCCAGCATCCCTGGCGTTCCCCCGACCAACCTTAAGGTCCAAGTACCCTTCTCCGCCGTCGTCAACATCCGCGGCGACCGCCTGTACCACGAGCACATCTCGTGGGACCAAGGCAGCGTGCTACGTCAGCTGAACCTACTCCCTGAGTATCTCCCTTTTCCTTATGCGCTGCCGGATGGCAGGATGCCGGAGCAGGGAAAAAGGTTCGAGTACAGGGTGCCGGTGGCGGGGACGGAGACGGCGGAGAAGATGCGTGATCGCAATGCAGTGCGTTCGAATCAGATGTTTGGGTTTGAGGTGAGGGAAGTGGAGGTAGAAGGGAGGTGAGGATGTTTTTTGGTGGGGAGAGCGATTAGTTTGGTTGTGAAGCTTTGGATGTGTATATGTTGCGAATATAACTTGATGCCGACTCCAGAACCGTTTATGTGCGTTTTGATTTCCTAGACTGAAGCTGTCTGTGGTTAAGATGTCATTATTACGGTACTGAGGCCGGGGGCGAAAAGCACGTTCTTTATCTCTAACTGCGTATGCGTGCCCAGCGACACGGTGCTTTTGCGCCTGCTTGTCAGGTTGTTTACAGGGGTGATGTTTCACTAAGTAAAAACACGTCTTCCGTCGAGCTTGTACAAGTTATCAAAGGGTATATTCGGTCAAGCTCATACTTTTAATGTGCTTGCGTCGTGCGAGCCGCCGCTGTGCCACCAACGCCGCTTTTTATATCACAGCTCATATCTAAGCAATACCAAGTAAACCAGTCTCCTTCAAACTCTTGAACAAATCTGGCTCAAGGAACTTGCTGACGGTGATTTCCTCTGCCAAACCCTTCCTTCTTCTTGTCTTGAGCACAAAGTCTCGTGCAAGTGCTTGTGCGGTCGCGGGCTCGAGAGGTCGCAGCTGGATCTCCTTTTCGAGTGGGTCTCCAGGTACGATGGACCAGCGATCAAAGACGAGAGATAAAGAGACTTGGCCTTGCGTATGGATCTGTATGATAATTAGTACTTTATCCGGGAATTCTGTGTCTTACAACTTACCCTCAAATCAGTCTCGAACCCGAAAGAGTCGATGACTGGAATAAGTCCCCTCACGTTGTATAGTGGTGTGCCAGCAATTGGCTCGTCCTGCAGTACGTGGCCTCTCCTTCTGGCAAGCACTGTGTACAGATTGCTCTTGGCTTCCGAAGGACCAGTCATGCTGCAGGAGTAGACGGGTTCCATCAACCTTGGGCTTGCCATGAGAAAACTCGAGTAGCACGCTCGTCGACTGGTAGGAATGATTTGACCGCCACCACGGAAAATAGCCTCCGACGCCAGCTCGACGTCGGTTATACGGAACTTTGTATTACGAATGGGTTCCTCACACAGCGGGCCTTCACGTGTCGCCCAGCTGAAACCTTGCCGTATCGTATCTCGGACTGTGCGCAATGTTTTTGTGTCGACCTCCGAGGGCAGTGTATCGTTTTGCAATATATTGGGACCCATATCGTCAGGACCGAAGGCCCAAATGTTGCGCGACGCAAGCAAATCGTAACCATAGTTCTCTTCGAAGAACTTGCCGACCACACGGACGGGATCCCTAATGTTGACCTTGCCGGACTCGATGTCTTCCGCAATGCCGGGGTCGAGCGGCTCGGCGATTATAGTGAGTTTGTTCTTCTTGTTTGGTGTCAAAGCATAGCATTTGATGGCAGACATCTCGACGACAGTCTCACAGAACCTCGTGACCGGATCTGAGACCTTGATCTCCATGTCGGCATACAGTCGTCGCAAGTCATGGAGAACGCAGTCCATATATAGCTCACCAGTACCCAAAACGACGTGCTCTCCCGACTCCTCGACTTTTGTGGTGATGAGAGGGTACGACTTGTTAATCTTACGAAGACCGTCCAACATCTTGGGCAATTCGGATGGGTTTATTGGCTCCACTGCCACCTTGAAGACAGACTCGAAGAAGTGGCGGATCGGTCGGAAGATATATGCATCCTCTTCATCTGGAAGTTTCGACGCAACAATCGTTGCTGTCTTCACAATCGAGTTGTCAACACCGCCAAGCAGCACCCAGTTTCCGGCTGGCACTCCGCTAACAGGTACGTTGTATCTCGACTCAGCGATCCACGTGTCTGTGATGGTGGCAACAACCATGTCCTCTTCGTCCTCTATGGTATAGCCTTCACCAAGAACGCGCACGGATTGCGGAGACTTTGCAATGCCGCTCATGACTCGTCCCAGTGCTGTGAATGACTTCGCGTCCGTAGCGTTGAACAGCTTTGTAACATGTATAACGAGAGGCCCGTCCTGGTCGCATTTCTCCATGGCTTCTGCGGTCTTTGAGTCCAGAGGTCCAGTGTAGTGCCTCTGGAGCAGCCTCTTGGCACCCTCAGCCGGAGATGGGACATGCTGGGTGACCATATCGACGAAACCGGACGACGGTCCAAAGTACTGCTGGCAGACGAGGCGCATGAGCTCCTTCGCATCAGTCTTGTACTCCGACGGCTTCAGCTGAATGCCGAGTGCGCCCAGCGTATCCTTGAGATCTGCTGAGCTTTCACTGAGGGTGTGAGAGTACAGTTTGTACACTGGCTCGAGGATCCAGTGTACGAACGACCGCTGAGAGCCCTCCTCCTGTGCTTTCCGGCTGAACTTGCGGCTCCCCGGGTTGTAGAAGATGTCACCCCAAAGTCGCATGGCGAACTTGTCGACGTCCAACCCCTTCATTGGCACTCCAAATCCTGGTAATCTCGATGGCCCTGGGTAGAAGTCCGAGTACATCTTTGCAAACGACTGAATAGTGAAGCACCAACGCATGCTAGTGCAAGCGAACGCGACGTTGCCCTTCTCGGGGCTGACCCTTCGGCTCTCGCCTCGTCCTGGAATTGTGTTCTCGATGACCGTGTTGACTTCCTCGATTACATGCTTGATCTTGAAGTAGGCATCCTTGGGTGGGAGTTTCAGCTCCAAGATGAGACGGTCCATCTTGTTGATAACCAAGGTCAAGGGAAGGTCTTCTAGGATTGCGTGCTTGATAACCTGCTCGGTATTGACCTGCACACCTTCCACAACATCTACAACTAGGACCACTCCGTCGACTAGACGCAGGGATGATGCAACTTCGTCGGCAAAGTTGACGTGTCCAGGCGTATCCAGAATATTGAACAAGTGCGACTTCGACTTTGTGTTTTGCAGGACCAAGCTCATCGGTGCAGCCTTGATGGAAAGGCCTCGTTCGCGCTCGAGGATATGTACGTCTGTATAGCGCAGTTGCTCCTCCCTCTTCTTGCCCTTCTTATAGTCCAGTCGGTCCTGAATGTCGTGTGTTTCCATAACCAACATATCCATGAACGCAGTCTTTCCGTGATGCAAATGTCCTGCAATCGCAATATTTCGGATTTGGTCAGGGAAGTTCATCAGATCGGTCAACAGATCTCTCGAATAATGTACGGGCGGCAGATCTGTCTCCTGTACTGTGAACTTCTTCTGCACCACGGGCGCAATGATCGGCTGCGCCAGCGACTGTGTGTCCTCCTCTTGCACCAGAACCTCGACATCTTCGCCGTATACGTCCGCCGCTGACGGATAGTATTGTTTGTCTTCGTGTAGGATTACGGCGTTCGATGGACCCTCATCGACTTCCATGAGCTGCTGGTCATTAATCTCCGCGTCCTCAGGCTCGTCGTCCAGGACGTAGGCGTCGGCGTCCTCGCCATTCGTCTGGACTTCCTCATCGGACTCGGCTTCCCCAATGAAGTTACCAAACCTGCATCATGTCAGTCGCGAAGCTTTCAGCTATCGTTCCGTAGGACTCACTCGTCGTAAAGGTCATCCATGGCGGCGATGCGCGTCAATTTCGTAATGCGTCGATGCGCGTCACGGCTCGAAGAGTTTCTAGCTATGGCCTTGCCAAGACTTCACGAAGTGGTAGAATGTGGGGCGAGCGGTGAGCGAGACCCCTGGCTAGCGTGCCCTGCATCGGCGCCTTGTGCAGAAAGAACGACCCATAACAATAAGAGGGTATCTAGCTCAGCATTTGTTGAAGAAAACAGCTGTTCGCCTCCTCAGACTATCCTTCACACACGTCTTAACACAATCATCATGTCTTCCCTTCCCCCTGTCTACATTGTGTCCGCCGCCCGCACTCCCACTGGTGCCTTCTTGGGGTTTGTATCCCTCTCGAAACGAGGGGCAACGGATTGTGATCTGACAGACAACACAGTTCTCTCGCAAGCTTGAGCGCTATTCAGCTTGGATCCCATGCAGTCAAGGGTAATTGGATTCTGTAATACTCAAGCTGGTCGGTTGCCTAACATACGCACAGCTGCCGTTGAGCGCGCCGGCCTAAAGGCTGAGGACGTTGAGGAGGTCCTTGTTGGCAATGTCATGTCCGCGAAGTAGGAGCACCCCGAGCACCTTCCACGCAATTGTGTTGACAACCTACAGCCTCGGCCAGAACCCAGCACGCCAGGTGGCAATTGGTGCTGGCCTCCCCGAGTCGGTCGTCTCTACCACCATCAACAAGGTGTGCGCCTCGTCGATCAAGGCGCTCATCATTGGTGCCCAGACCATCATCACTGGCAATGCCGACATCGTGGTCGCTGCTGGTACCGAGAGCATGTCGAACGTCCCACACTACCTCCCCAACATGAGGAACGGCGCCAAGTTCGGCGACCAGTCACTGGTTGACGGTATCCTCAAGGATGGTCTCACCGACGCGTACGGAAAGGAGCACATGGGTCTGGCCGGCGAGAAGTGCGCTGGCGACTACAGCTTCACTCGCGAGGACCAGGACGAGTACTGCATCCGCTCCTACAAGAAGGCCATCGCCGCCACTGAGGCTGGCAAGTTCACTGCCGAGATTGCCCCCATTGAGGTCCCTCAGGGGCGTGGCAAGCCGCCAGTCACCGTCTCCGTTGATGATGAGCCCAAGAACGTAAGTACACACTTGGCGATCACTGATCCTGTGCACTCCTGAGAGTCAGTTGCTGACCAAGCCAAGTTCAACGAGTCCAAGACCCGCACACTCCGCTCTTCCTTCAAGAAGGACGGTACCGTCACCGCCGCCAACGCTTCGCCGCTCTCTGATGGCGCCGCCGCCCTTGTCCTCGCCTCGGAAGAGGCTGTCAAGAAGCACGGTCTGAAGCCCATCGGCAAGATCCTTGGCTGGGGTGATGCTGAGCACAGCCCTGCCGACTTCACCACTGCTCCCGCTCTGGCTATGCCCAAGGCTCTGAAGCACGCCAAGGTCGAAATCTCCTCCGTCGATGCTTTCGAGATCAACGAGGCTTTCAGCGTTGTCGCTCTGTCCAACATGAAGATCCTCGACATCAATGAGGACAAGGTCAACCTCCACGGAGGCGCTGTGGCTCTCGGCCACGCTCTCGGTGCCTCTGGCGCCAGGATCACAACCACCCTTCTCGGCGTGCTGAAGGAGAAGAACGGCAAGATCGGCTGTGCTGGTATCTGCAATGGCGGAGGCGGTGCCTCAGCCATCGTTATCGAGTCGCTGCAGTAGAGGAAACTAATACCCAATGATTTGACGCGAAAATTTATATAGACGAATGATACATAATTACAACAAAGATAAGGCATGACTCACTATGGCTTGCAAGTCGGAGTTTGTGCCTTGTAATTATCACTGACTCGACTTGTTACCAATTTCACCTAAGACATGATCCTCGAAGTGGGTGAACGGTTCCGCCCCGCATGATCAGGCGGCCCCAGCTATCTTTGTGAAGATCCCTTACGGAGTTGGTAGTGTTCTGCCCTAGATTGCGCACTCCGATATGCAAAGCACCTCCTGGGGAGCCTCGCGAATCTACGGAACATACTACGGAGCCTCAAGTTCAGGGTCCTTGCAGCAGGGCCTCCAGTCTACATGCGGACATGACACCCGTCAAGAACTCAGCGCGCTGGGGACGATGTGCACAAAATTCCTTCACCGCGTTTGGGGTGGATTATAGTGATAACAAACCTACAATAACTGTACGTTGAGTAGATATAGTTGGCTGGGAGGTCAAGTTTCAGCTTGGTGGGGAAGAAGCTTAAAAGCGCAGCGGCTCGCCTCAGCCAATCAACCTTTTGTCTGCAGCGACTCCAACCACCGCGCGTTTCAAACTGTCGACTCCGCGGCAACGAACCGCAGCCACCATACCGAACGATACCTCAGGCAGGTCGATCGAAAGCGGGCCGCGGTGCCTCGAGCCACGTACCCCCAAGGATGTGGTGATTTGGCGCGTTGTACCTGTTTCAAGCGCCACCATTCACTGTGCGGCGCCCAACCCGTCTATTATTTCCATGAAACAATGCAGTCTTGGTCAAACGCTGCCAACAGCACGGTGAAGGCTTGCCCATCACCGCCCAGCGCGGCCTTTGATCGCCAGTGGTTGTGCGGATGTCCCTTTCACAAACTAAGCGGTGATTGCGATCCCTGTGCCCTGTTTAAAAGCGGGCTTCTAGATTCTTTGTGCACGTTGAAACCGTGCCCCTGCACTGTTGGACAACGGGCTTGACTAGCGAACCGGAAACTAGCTGCCAAAGGGAGATCTCACAGTGTGTAAGTGCGGCTGCCTCGTATATATGCGCCCGCTCCCCAGATCGACTAAAGGGTATTGCGCTGCTGGTAGTGTTATCAACTTTAGTCTTCTGTCACTCCCCACGCGTCTTGTACGCATTCATTCTCTTCAGTCTTCTCTTTTTACAGCGTCTTGACGATGCGTACCTCTACATTCCTTCTGGCTGCGGCCTCGCTTTTCGACCTCAGCATAGCTGGCTATGCTTTGGAAGATGACTACATGACCGATTTCTACGGCGGATTCGAATTCTTCACAGACCCAGATCCAACTAACGGTAAGGTTCGCGTGCACGATGATTGACCAGTTTGCTAATTGTTACCAGGGTTCGTCAAGTACGTCGATGAAGCCACAGCACGACAGACAAACCTCATCAATGCGTCCACCACTGGGTCCGCCGAGTGGGGTGTAGACTCTACTAACGAGACTCCCAATGGACGACCCAGCCTTAGGCTGGTGAGCAAGAAGAAATACAACTCCGGACTCGTAGTCCTGGATGTGGAGCACATGCCTACTGGCTGTGGTACCTGGCCTGCGTACGTCAATATTGCCTCTTTTCTATGCCGTCGACTAACATGCTTTACAGGTTCTGGATGGTAGGCCCGAACTGGCCAAATGGTGGAGAAATCGACATCTTGGAGGGAGTCAACGACCAGACAAACAATGGCATGACGCTCCACACTGGCCCCGATTGCAAGATTGGCCCCGACACAAGCATCTTCGCTGGTGAGGTCACTACCCCCAACTGCGACGTCGAAGCCAAGGACCAGAGCAAGAACGCTGGATGTTCTATTGAGCACCCATCGAAGGATAGCTACGGCACCGGACTTAACGCGATTGGCGGAGGCGTCTACGCAACACAGTGGACCGATGAGGCCATCAGCGTTTGGTACTTCCCTCGAAACTCCGTCCCGAAAGACGCTCTTGGCGACTCCCCGAACCCTGATGGCTGGGGTATTCCTGCGGCCAAGTTCACCGGAGCCTGTGATATCGAGAACATGTTCAAGGAGCAACAGATCGTCTTCAACACCGCATTCTGCGGCGACTGGGCTGGGAACGCATGGGATAGCGGGTCGTGCGCGAAGAAGGCTGCTACTTGCGACGAATACGTGCAGAACAACCCGGAGGCTTTCAAGGACGCATATTGGACGATCAACGCTCTGAGGGTTTACCAGGACAACGGCAACGACACCCCAGCCCCGTCTGCCTCAATTGCACCAGGATACAGCACTGTCATCTCGGAACCGGTATCGGTTCCAACTGAGAATGCCACGGAGCCTGCAGTTTCCTCAGACTACGCGGCCATTCCTACTCAAATCCCGTCGGAGGCCCCCATCCTGTCCTCTTCAGATGTTCTCGCTGTGCCAACGACCCCGGTCTCTGAAGAGCTGCCCGAGGAGACGAGCGCCCCAGTCGCTGAGGTCACACCATCTGGCAGTATCCCGACTTCTGAGATTCTTGTGCCATCTGAGACGAAGAGTAACACCGGCAAGCCCGCCGCCTCGACTTCGGCAGCCAAGACAAGCTCCAAGGTGGCAACACCAACCAAACCTGCTGGACCTGTTGGAGACGGCGGAATGCCAGGCTTCCAATGGCCGGCACATGGCAACGCACCAGCTACGAACGAAACAGAGCCCGCTGACTCAGCCCCTGAGCCCACTGAGGCGCCATCTGGTAGCATGAGCCTGCCAGTCGAGAGCTTACCCAGCAAGCCAACGAACAAGCCCGACGACAACAAGCCTTCGCCAGTTGCTCCTTCGGCCGCTCCTACCGATGCTCCAGACGCAGCCCCGACTGTCACAAAGACAGATATCGCCCAGCAGACTGTATACCAGACCAAGTACATCACCGTCACCGCCCGTTCAGAGCCAACGCCGGCAGTGGGCATGGACAAGGTCCGGGCAGCGCGCTTCCTGAAGGAGCACCGAAGGAGGTCAGCGGGCCACCATGCTAGGATCTAAGAAGGAAGTGTTGGATAAGGCAACGATTTGAGATTGTGAACTTTCTATGATGGAGTTGATGGCACGATATACGATATACCCCGGTTTTTATGTATATATATAATGTCAGTCCCTACGTGCCGGGACGCACCCCGTGACGGGACACTTTTGCTTTCAGCAGTCCAGCTTGCTCGCAGCGTCCTCGCATACAGACACCCGCAATATACATTTATTGTACAGCTCTTGCTCTCCTAATCTCTTCGCCTCTGATGCCGCAAAGCGTGTTATTAACTATGCTGTTACTTGTTGTCAGATTTGATGGGTGTATAATGAATGTGATAAATAGACGTGATAATTGATTAATTCTTTTTGTCTCCCCTCCTGTTCTGTGTTCAGATAAAGATGCCTTTTTGTTGTTCTTGTGTGATTACACCCGAGCCCCTTGTGTAACAATTATGTCGCACGCCAGCCTCAGTCTTGTTAGGTCAATCGCATCGATTGCCAGCCTGTTACGGACCCAGGTTTGAGCCCTCCCTTCCTCAGGACGACGACCAGTTACGGCACAGCAACAGTACGAGTCAAGAATTATCATTGGACAGGACACCGTGCTGCGGCACAGCAGACGGCCCAGTCACGTGACCTGGAAGTAATCAGTCTTGGCAAGGCTGAAGTGATCAGTATGATCAGTGGATCCATGATCAGTAACACTGATCAACTATACAATCCTACTGATCGCAGGATTTATCTCTTAGTATATAGTCTACAGGAATGCGAGCTCTTGCAGTTCGTGTTCAACCTAGTCAATCAACTTTGTCTTTGGATCTCAACTAACCTTCAAGCTAGACAGTACCCTCTGTACTACTCATCGTTACCGTGCAAGCAAGTGTTTCACTCAGCACACCTCAATCCCCTTCGGAACCCCTGATACCGTATTCATCCCCGAGAACCAACAGAATTAGTGCTTACGAGCTTTGCTTAAAGTACGACTTCAACACTAACCTCTAATAGCTCTTGTTTCTAGCACTAGGCAGCTGTAGCTAAGCGTTTAGTTGTGCCCTTTGTTAATACTTTAGGTGTTTGCATAATAGCAAGACAATAAAAGTAGGTATTTAGATCTAGTTACGTTGCTTCTTACAGAGTACTGTATTAAAATCTATACATTGCTCTCTTAGCTCCTCTTATGTTTTGACCTCCTAATCCCTAGATGTGCTAGCCCGCGCGACAACCTTAGAACCTTGCGAGTAGGCGCACTTATGCTCTTGTCTGGCGTAGCTGCAGAGAAGACGACAGGAGCCTGCTCTTGTGACTTAAGCACTTTGCTGCAGTGTTGCCGGCATGTACGGGTAGTTAGGTGATGTTCCCCTAAGACTTTGCTATACCCATCGCACGCCCTTCTGTACAGGTCAAGAGACTCTTCAAACATACGTTGCTTTGCAAGCAGATAGGCTAGGCAGTACACGCTCGTCAGCGTGTTGAGATGCTCGCACCCCAGCACCTTCTCTCTCATCGCCAGCGTCTGCCTGTGCATCGCCTCTGCCTCCTCGTACTTGCCCTGGCTGTCCAGTACACCCGCCAAGTTATTCATGCTCATCAGCGTGTCAGGATGCTTGCGCCCCAGCACCTTCTCATACATCGCCAGCGTCTGCCTGTGCATCGCCTCTGCCTCCTCGTACTTGCCCTGGCTGTCCAGCACAAGCGCCAAGTTGCTCATGCTCATCAGCGTGGAGGGATGCTCGCGCCCCAGCACCTTCTCTTTCGTCGCCAGCGTCTGCCTGTGCATCGCCTCTGCCTCCTCGTACTTGCCCTGCCTGTCCAGCACAAGCGCCAAGTTGCTCATGCTCGTCAGCGTAGAGGGATGCTCGCGCCCCAGCACCTTCTCTTTCGTCGCCAGCGTCTGCCTGTGCATCGCCTC